>JAPQWV010003528.1:0-40282 GCA_027422505.1 Craterostigma plantagineum
CGAAATGGCAAGACGCGACAGTTTTGGGTAGAAGACGGCCTACTCTACACCAAAGGAAGGCGACTCTACGTGCCAAAGTGGGATAGCCTTCGTCGAGACCTAATCAAAGAGTGTCACGACACCAAGTGGGCAGGACATCCGGGCCAAAGGAGGACATTGGCCTTACTTGAAGTGGCATACTTTTGGCCGCGAATGAACGAAGCAGTGGAGCTTTACGTGCGGACTTGTCTTGTGTGCCAACAAGACAAGGTGGAGAATCGACAACCCGCAGGCTTATTGGAACCGCTGCCCATTGCCGAGCGACCATGGGAGTCGATAAGCCTTGATTTTATCAGCGCCTTGCCCAAATCAGAGGGATTTGGATCAATCATGGTGGTGGTGGACCGATTCTCCAAGTATGGGACATTCATTCCATGTCCCCGAGATTGCACAGCGGAGGAGACCGCGCGACTGTTCTTCAAGAACGTCGTAAAATACTGGGGCTTACCAAAGAGTATCATAAGCGACCGAGACCCTCGCTTTACGGGTAAGTTGTGGACAGAGTTGTTTAAATTCTTTGGTTCGCAACTTTGTTTTTCTACCAGCTTTCATCCCCAAACCGATGGCCAAACGGAGAGGGTGAACGCATTGCTGGAGTGCTACTTACGGCACTTCGTGGGAGCCAACCAACGAGATTGGGCACGATTGCTTGACGTGGCGCAATTCTCGTACAACATACAGAGAAGCGAGTCAACGGGGCGAACTTGAGGAGCTGAGTCCGTTCGAGCTCGCAACGGGGCAACAACCTCTCACTCCGCACACCTTGATGCCGGCGCTAAACGAGGGGAAGAGCGTTGTGGCAACTAAATTAGCCAAGTCGTGGGACGAGCAAGTCGATTTGGCTCGCTCGTGCCTAGAGAAGGCCCGCAAGCGAATGAAGAAATGGGCCGACACTAAGAGACGACCAATGGAATTCAACCTTGGTGACCAAGTACTAGTCAAGCTTTTACCGCAACAATTCAAGGCGTTTCGAAGCATGCACAAGGGCTTGATTAGGCGTTACGAGGGACCGTTTCCGGTTATCGCTAAGGTAGGTAAGGTTTCATATCGCCTTGACCTTCCTAGCTCATTGAAGATTCATCCGGTCTTCCATGTGAGCATGCTCAAGCCATTTCATCAAGATATGGAAGACCCAAGCCGAGGAGAATCATCACGAGCACCACCCGTTGTCACTAAGTCGTTCGAAAAGGAGATTGAGGCGATTATCGATTCAAGGACGGTGAGGCGTCGTGGTGTTCCACCAAGTATTCAGTACTTGGTAATTTGGAAGGGACTACCCAAATCCGAAGCCACATGGGAGTCTAAGGAAGACTTGTGGCAGTTCCAAGAGCAACTTCGCAACTTCGATGCGACGGGGACGTCGCCGCATTCGGTGGGGGAGAATGTCACGGGGCGCACGAAGAGTCCGAGACATGCACGAGCGGAACGCAGTCATGAGGTTCAAACCTGATCTGGAAAGCCCTTGAAGCTTCTAGATCTCACTTGGATAATCTAGGAATAAACCTAGAATTATATGGAATTCTCTAGAGATAGAATATTCCTTGGATATGCTTAGAATTCTCTAGAGCTCCTTCAGTAGCCGTTAGATTAAAACGATCTCATCCGTCCATTCCAAAGGGACACTTGTATATATAGGGGTGCTTGGCTCATTTGTAAATCATCAAGTGAAATACAAAGCTATTTCTCTCACTACCTTCTCACCCTACAAATCTTTCATATACTTGCCGTCTCTCCAACTTAGGCATTTCGAAGAGGCTGACTTAGCTAAAGTCGCACGAGGGCGAACTTGAGGAGCTAAGGCCGCGCGGAGTGTTGTAAGCGAGTTACAAGTCCGTGACAATATAGACCGTATATAGGTACCATATATATGCGTGACATGGTACTTAATACACATACAGAAAGGTACGTCAAGACTGGGAGAATGATACACACAATCGAATGGTTACTTATATGAAAATTTTTTCTGACAGGGGTCTCACATGCAAATTTTTTATATAACTAGGTACTTTTCTATAGATACACCTTTAATTTATTAGGGCTCCACTACGAAAGTATTACTTAGGTTTTTTGCATTGAAATCCACTTGAGTCCTTTTTCTTCGAATCTTTCAATTTGAAGAGTGGTCCTAAAAATGTTAAAGCTTAAGGCATATTTTGCTCGCTCCAACACACCCTTTCTGCCTCTGAGAAGATATTCTTATCAGTTTAATTTATTAATTTGCTCATTAATTTTATGAGAAGATTTCCTCAAAAAATCAGAAAAATAATATATGAAAAATGGAATCAATTGGTGAAAGAAAAAAGTGGGCTTCTTCAACGTTTGCGAGTTGAGTTAGCTAGCTCTCTTCATACATCATTTACATTTATTTTACGAGTTGATGAGATATAGACTCTCAATGACGTGCGAAAAATGGTGATCGATCACCTATGATATAGACAAATTTAGAACAGTAAATAAAATTGAATAATCATCTAAGGTGGCTAGCTAGGCAAGTGCGACACGGCATAATATAAATTCTTGACCTTTGAGAGGGGCAAGAGGCTATGTTATATGGGGCATTTTTATTTCAGGCCCCTGCGTTAACTTTTGTTAGGTTTCAGGCCCTATTCATATAAAACATAGTTTTAAGGACCTACTTTTCATAAAATTCACAATAAAAGGACATAAACAGTGATTTGACGATAATCCCCTTGTATTTGACGTTAAAGTGGTATAATTATCATACCAACTGTTATTCTAATTATACCAACTGTTATCATTATTATACCAAATGATATAGTGTACAATATGTCAACAGTTGGTATAATTTCTACAGTTTCTGGTATAATTTCAAAATCAGTTCGCATATCGTCCAATTTCATTGTTATTTACTGGTATAATAACCAAAATATGTGGTATAATTTCTACAATTTTTGGTATAATATCAAGATCAGTTGGTATAACATCCAATTTCGCTGTAAATTATAATAACGCTATTTAAATTGGACATCATACCAACTGTTTTGATTATTATACCAACTGTTATTCTAATTATACCAACTGTTATCATTATTATACCAAATGATATAGTGTACAATTTTGTTGGTATAATTACGTCAACAGTTGGTATAATTTTTACAGTTTCTGGTATAATTTCAAAATCAGTTCGCATATCGTCCAATTTCGCGAAAACATATGGTATAATTTCAACATTTTCTGGTACAATGTCTAATTTTGTTGGTATAATAACTATTTTTTTGGTATAATTCACGTGAAAAGGATTTTGTGTGGTACCAGTTTGCGATGAAGTGGTATCAGTTTGCGATGAAGTGGTACCAATTTGCGATGAAGTGGTACCGAATAAACATATCAGTGTTTTGGGCGGAAAAGCTGAATAAACAATGGTAAAATAGTCTTTTAGCAGCATTTGGGGCCTGAACCCTAACGAAAACTTACATTGGGTCCTTCAGTTTAACGCAAACATTAATGGGGCCTGAATTCTAACTGAAATTGCTAATGGGGCCTGAAATTTAAATAGCCCATGTTATATACCATATATTTTCTTGAATATAATCACAAATTCAATAAAAGTTGTTTTGGAAATAAGTCCCCGTCGATCTAATTTATTCCGACTATATCTTGAATAATCTTTTATAGATTGTATATACTCCCTCCGTCCAAACCATTTATACATTTTACTAAATCGGGCGTCCCCATCTTTTGTACATTTCCTTATTTAGCAAAAAGACTATCACAAACAATGAGTATAATAATATTAAATATTCTTAAAAGACCAAAATGTACACTTTTTTTACCTTTTAATTGTACTATATTATTAAAATATTCAGTTTCTTAATTTGCATGTCAAATCCCAAATGTACAAAAAGATTTCGGACAGAGGGAGTATATGTTATATTTCCTAACTAATCTATGAGGAGCGTTGTATTTTTTAGACATGGGCATATATATACACCTTATTTAAAAAGTAAAATTAATAACCACAAGATGGTGTAAAACAACTTGCACCAAGAATCAAAATTGAAAAATACCTCAAGATCTACTTTCAGACACAATCTGTACGAACGTAACAAACCTGTCGTATAATAAAGTTATGTTAGTTCAAAAGTAGGGACGATATTTAAATTTAATACAGCTTTATAAAAGTCGTTGTCTCCCCCGTATACAATTGACCTTATTATGTGTCTTAAATTTTATCTCTGAGAAATTATTATTATTATTTATTTAATAAAATACGTTCCGTCGTGAGGTTTCCTGGTGTATAAATTTCATTGAACCCCATCACTGTTGAAGTTCGTCTTCTTAACCTAAAAGACTGACCCTCAATCTCTCTGCTCTCACATAGCCTCTGTATACTATTTTTCCTCTTTTATTATTTATTATCTTTTTTTTTTCATTTTCTTTGAAGATTTTGCAAGAGTTCTTGAAAGGAGGAGAACTTCAACGGCTCTTTGCACAGTAAAAATTTCAGGTAATAAAAATCGTTCCTTTCCTTTGTTGTTGCCGTAGCTCCATGGTTGCGAGGCAATACTTCAGATCCAAAAGAAGAAATAAATTAAAATCCAAATCTTTCTTAGGTTAAAGATAGCCCAGATGTGAATTTTTTTTCTTTTACAGAATTGAAGTTTGTTTTGAAATTTTCTTTTTCATGAATTAGTAGCTCCATGACCAGATCTACTGCCTTTTTTTTTCAATTTTTCAATAAAAAAACCATGCCTTGTTTTCTTCATATTATAAAGAAAGAATTAAGAAAGCTGTTCCTTCCTATGTTTGAGTTTTCGAGAAAAAAATTGAAGTCCCCAAATTACTTATTGTATAAAGCTTCGATTTTCCCAACAAATTTGTGGACTTTTTTCTTACAAATGAACAGAGTAAAATAATAAATTATTACACCGCCTTGTAATAAATTAGCATATTTTATGACTTTTCAAATAATCTCAGCCGACGTTGACCAGTTCTTCACTAAAATTATTTATAACAGACGCTGAATTCATTTTTTTTCTTTCTTCTTTCTCTCTTGAAATTACAGGGACCTAAAGAAAGAAATCTAGAAAATGAATCACTGTGCAATTCAGCGGAGGAAAGAATCTGTGGTGTGCCCAAAGCCACGCAGGCTCAGCTTTATCAACTGCAATGAACCTTCCTATCTTAGACAGCCCATGAGATGGCATGTTAGGTAATTTTTCAAATCTTCATAAACCCTTTCTTTCCGATTTCATTATATGTAATCTATCTATATTTATTCATATATATGACACTTTTGGTCTCCTTTTAACAGTCATCATCAAGAGATCTGCGATGCTAAAGCTGGGAACGAGTTATTGGATATCATCCTCCCAAAGGTTTGTTTTTTTTTTTCCTCCTAATTAAGAAATATTATGTGGTGGTGGTTTCTAACCAAATTATGATATTAGAAAGAAAGAAAAAACTGATTTCGGTGTTTTCTTGTTTTGAAAATTTCGGATTTGTGTGGATATTTAGCACAAGTGCATATATATATATGGTTGTTCTAGCATCATCATATTAACATTATCCTTGTCATTTATTTATTACAGGGTGGTTCTTGCAATGATCAAACACCTTCGTCGCCCCCATTTTTTTCGGGGTCGCCGCCGTCGAGAGCTTCTAACCCTCTAACTCAAGACGCTCGTTTTGGGGACGAAAAGTTCGACCCAATTTCGCCACGCAAGAACAATCATCACCTTCGATCGAATTTTGGTAGCAATCCCACCATTAGGATCGAGGGCTTCGAGTGCCTCGAAAGGGACCGAAGAAATCGTAGTGTCCCAACAACGGCTTAAAAGAAGGGAAAAAAAAAAGAAATTCTATTACACGTTAGAAGATGAGGTGAAGAGGAATGGGTCATTTTGTCTAGTAGTGTATATATGAACGATCATGTGTAAAGTTTAAAGGTGTGCGTGCGTATACATGGAGGTGAGGATTGAGGGCCATGAGCAATATGTTCATGTTGATGATTTTGTTATATAGCGTATGTATATTTGTATATTGGTTGAAAAAATTGTCCATAGATTTAGTTTAGGCCCCACTTTGTAACGAGGGCTTTTCTGAGTTTTGTAGTAATTCGAGCTTTGTAAGGAGATGGATCTTTCTTTGTACAAATTGTATTGCAGTGCGATGTAATGTAATACCTTCTTTTGTGGTTGACTGGGTCAATCTCTCTCTCTCTCTCTCTCTCTCTCTCTCTCTCTCTCTCTCAATCAGAAGTTGTACTTAATATTTCGAATACCTAATAACAATTCATTTAATTTTATTTATTTTTATACGAATTTCATATAGTATATGCGGTTAAGCAGTGTCCTAGCACACACTACAGAGGAAACATAAGATAAAAATTGTTTGTTGATATATGATGTATGTATATATATGAGTTGCTGGTCAAATGATGATGACACATATTTATTACGATACGTATTAGAAAATGATAAAAAGGCTCGCCATCCATTATTGAACAATGCGTGGCGCTTACTTAACAAAGGCCTATACGCTCCAACATAATTATATTATGTCATCTGATTCCCACAATATCTATAAATTATTTAGTAACCGATGACGTCGGCAAATATGTAATAAAGCTATATATCATAATCAGTGGTTTTAAATGATATTGGGCCGTGATATTAAGGTAGTTTTGCTTTGGGCCCAATTAACAATCGAATTGCTTGAGCCATTCAAGTACTATGAAATGGTAATGGTCTACTTCTATGCTCAAAACGTTATTTAATAAAAAGTTGACTTGACTTTCTAATATATTTACTATTGCATGGAATCCCCCTTTTTTCTAAATAACAGAAAGAAAATATATCCATCTACAGGTTGAAAATTTATTCGATGACCTAACGGATGACGCATTGTGTGGTCAGATTAATTATTTAATATATTAGGCAACAGTCGAGATTTTTCATTTCTAAATAATAGGTTTTTATTACCATCCAGATTTGGAGCTATGCAATGTATATATAGCCCAATAAGCTATAAGTTATTCGTTACCTTTTGCAAATTGCAATATATAAGTAATAATATTTATTTTCTAACGAAGATGGAAACGGATTGATGCTAGTCACCTTATTGGAATGCGGTCGATTCAATGAATTTGGAAAGAGTATATTTATATTTTTTATATTTATTCAATGTATTGTCTGATATATAAAATATATCTATTTACACTTGTATCCTATTATATGTTTATATATTAGCCAAATTGGGCGACAAAAGTGCCACCACGGCACCATCATTTATAGGGTATTACAGGACAAGCAAAGAATCTCCAATGAAAAAATTTAATTACTCGTAAACTTGCAAATTTAATAATCGAAATCTGTGTGCTCATAGGCAGTTTCTCTAACAAAACCATCATCATGGATTGTGTGCTCGACACACGCCAAGAGTATTATATTCGATTTAATACAATACTTTAATAATTGCTGAAAGCCTAACCATTGCCACGTCGTGTGAAATGCATCTTCGATCGTATATATTTGTACTGCACCTTCTAAATAACTTTTGTATGAATCCTAACTAGGAAATGTGCAAAAAAATTGTAACGGATTCGCAAGAAATTCTTGAATGTGCAAGAAAATTGTATCCCACGTTGTAAAAACCTTCTAATGTACGTAGCAGAAATACGGAGAGTTTCTGCAAATACACCAATGCCATGGCAAAGGGTCTCTCTCTAAGATATATTGTGCTATGCAAACGACGTCGTTATCATGTACTTCAAGCGCTCAATGGAGCACTCGTACGAAACTACTCCTCACTTGGGGTTAAAAATACCCTTAATTTTTCGATGCATTTTATAATCAAAATCAACTTGACTTGTTAAATAATTGCAATAAGGTAGCTAGCAGCCTTGATATAAATATACTAGCACCATCTCATTTACGAAAACCATATATGTATTCCTCTCTCTCTCTCTCTCTCTCTCTCTCTCTCTCTCTCTCTCTCTCTCTCTCTCTCTCTCTCTCTCTCTCTCTCTCTCTCTCTCTCTCGCTGAAACTATGAGTTGCTGTGGATGCAGAGCTCTTCGCAAAGGATGCAGTGATGATTGTACCCTCAGACCATGTCTTCAATGGATAAAATCTCCTCAATCTCAAGCAAATGCAACTGTCTTTCTGGCCAAGTTCTACGGGCGGGCCGGGCTCATCAACCTCATCGATGCAGGCCCGTCTCATCTCCGTATGGGTAATTAATAATTTCCTTCTCAAATTTACCTCCCTAAATCTTTTTACATGGAGCCATTTTACAAATGTTTGTTCTTGCATCGAGTCTTGGATAAAGAGCAATCTCGTTTAGACACTTGTACTATGTTAAAATAAAACGAGACAATAGCTCTTTTGAGTTAAATTGTAGGTTTGTGTGGTACTGAGTAGTGATGGTGAATTTGGGATACGTAACTATTGGAAATAGAGTATCTAAATAAAATATCACAATTAAGCTTTTAGCTGAACTGCGTCATTCAACATGGTATCGGAGCCCAGGAGAGGTTTCATGAATACGAATAATCACAACCACCGAGAGTTATTTCTTACTAGCCTTAGGCTTGTTATTTATAAAAAAATTAGAAATACATTTCATTTGGCGGCGTTGTCTTCAATATATAATCCTTTTTTATTATCATTTTCTCTCTCTTAGAAATATTCAAGTCGCTTTTGTACGAAGCATGCGGGCGAATAATCGACCCAGTGTACGGCTCGGTCGGGCTCATCACCGCGGGCAAATGGGCCCGTTGCCAGGCGGCGGTGAAAGCCGTGTTAGAAGGACGAGGAATCAACTCTAATTCTTTCCGAGGAGGAGATATCCGCCACGTCAGCATGGAAAAGACCGTGGATCGACCCGTAAGAACCCGAACCCGACCCAAGAGCTCCACCACTACGAACCGAGCCATAGACGAATACGACCCATTGGTGGCTAACAAAGAGGTCGACGGTCATCACAAGTCGTTCACCATCACTGGATGGAACTGCACCGCCCGGGAACTTGAGAGAGCACAGAGCCACGCCGGCTCGACAGAGACTGAAGACCACGAGCCACTACGGTGGACCGCGGTCAAGCATGAGAGAGTCGAGCTCGAGTTGACTTTGGGTAATTTCAATTCGGTGATTGATCTTTGTGATTGATGATAGCGAATGGTTCTTATTCATTTGTTTTTTTTCCTACTTTTTTTTTATGTATGGGGGGATATATTATTGTAGAGCTTTAACCCTAGACTGGTTTTCGCCATTCCTTATGTTGTTGTTATAAATCTAGATTGGTTTTTTATGAATAAATAAGATTTTTATCTATACTATTATATAATTGGTTTGGAGTGGATATAAACTGCCACAATTTGGTGTGTAACTTATTTGCAATTTAGTCCCTCATTTGTAATTTAATTTATAATTAAGTATTTTCATATCACTTATAATTTTTATTTACTGTACTTATGCCTCTACAACTAAGTACACATTGGGTGCAAAATAGTTTCAATATATTTAGTCCCTCATTTTTTATTTTGATTGGTACTAGTGCTCAAAATTTAAAAAAGTTTCAATATATTTATATTTCAAGCACGCATTGGGTGCAAAAAAGTACTAGTATATATTAATGAACATCCGGGTTTTCTAAAGTAACAAACCGATGAATTGATCATTATCTTTCACTATTCTAGCTTTGGGTTGAAGATAAAATTAATCATATTTCTACAGCCCTTACCAATAACCTGAAATTCAAGAAACAGTGATAATGAAAATATGAGCCACTCTATTCAAACAAACATATATATTTAAAAGGAAAATTTAGGTAAATGGCCTCCATTCAAAAAGCTTTTAAGCGGATGGCCTCCTGTACCCGTAAAGACAAATCTACCCTTACTAAATAAGAGGGAAGTACTATATTACCCTCGGTAAACAAATGGTTTATTAAATGCTATCACCTAATCACGAGATGAATATTAAAGTACTACACCACAAACAAAAAAGAAAGACAAATAGAAAATCTGGCAAAAAACGCAAGAAATCACCGTGAGAACCTTCAATACACCTACAAGCTTGCGAAATACTGCTCGTCACCGTGAGAACCTTCAATACACCTACAAGCTTGCGAAAATTATCAACACTCCGAAGACACTCAATGGCCGCTGAGATGGTAAACATTTCTATTTTTCAGCGTTTCTCATTTAATCGTCAGTGGGTACCCAGATTAAACTAAGTACCAGTGTGAAATCTGAGAAACTTGCTTTGTCGTGAGGGTTGGGGTTCAGAGGTGAGTACCAGTGTAATGGCTGAGAACCGACACTCACGACGGCGGGGCGCGATTTCGCAATGTAGGGTTCTAAAATAGTACTCAGATTTGAAATCCTCCAACCGTTAACACTAAAGGCGGGTTCTCAGAGATACAAAGGTACACAGGCCTGTGTAATCACTGGCGGGTTCTAAGTGAGAACCTGGCTTTTGCGAAAAGCGGGTTCTCAGAAATTAGACTGGTACTCAGATTGCACTCATATCTGAGAACCTTTGTTTTCTAAGAACCCTTCTTTCGCAAAGGTCGGGTTCTCAGTAATTACACTGGTACTCAGGTTTGAACTACAACCTGAGAACCCGTCTGCATTCTGAGTACCTTTTGCAAAACTGTTTTCGTTTTTACCTTACTAGGGTTAAACTTTTTGAATTTATATAGGTTGTATTGATCCCGCAAATTGATGAGGATGATGACTTCGAGTGCAAAGTCGTCGTCACTGCACAGTACGTCGAAGCATGTGGCCGTATTATTGGTTTCCTAAACGCTGCTGAGCTTAGGGCAATAGAGGAATCTCAATTCGGTCACTTAATCAATGGTGGTTCGAGATTTAAAAACCTGTCGAACCAGTTAATTTCCTTTTTGATGAAGCGGCAGATTGGTCTCGACAACAATCGCAACGAATTTTGGATGGTGATCAACAAAAGGCCAATCCGATTTTCAATTAAGGAGTACTGCTTGATCACAGGCCTCAAGTGCTCCTCGTCCCAGAGCACTGAGGTGAATGCGACGTCGAGTGATTTCCAGGATCGCCACTTCCCGAGAATGGACCCAATCCGGCAATCCAACCTGGAGAGAAGAATGGCTGAGTTGGCTGCTAACCCTACGGCAGAACTCAATGTTGAGAAGGTGAAGCTGGCACTCCTGTACTTCGCCACATGCGTCCTCCTACCTCTTCGAACAAAGAAGGACCTGCCTGTGCCTACCTGGCCTATGTATTTGCTAGAAGATTTGTCGCTGTTTAACGATTTTCCATGGGGCACGAAGGTATTTGATGAGCTAATGCCTTCACTGAAGAGGGATATGTTACAGAAGAAGCGGGAACTAGAAGAGCGACAAAATCAAACTGGCAGCAACTACATTAGTTGCTGCGTAAGCGGATTTGTACATCCTCTCCAGGTAATATGAATTAGTCCCGCATTCACTAGTTGTTTGTTGTCATTTTACATCAAACCCTAACTAAACATAACCAATTTTAACTGTAGATCCTAGCATTCGAGTGTATTCCTGGAATCGCGGCTGGACTTGCGCCTCGTATAGATGCTGTAGTCAGCTCTCCTCGTATTTGCTGCTGGGAAACAAAATCTTGGAATTCGAGGGCTACTCCAAAGGGCTCGCTGAATCAGAAATACGCCCGTCGTTCCAACGTCGTCGGAATATTGTTTCCTACTGCGGAGGAAATGCAGTCCGAGTACTACATCAACTCGGAGTTTCAAGAAGAAGAACCCCATGAAGTCTTGGACCACGTCACCTCCCTAATCGGGCAAGGAGCTACTGTGACGTGTGTCCCGCAGATGCTTCTGCAACAACCTACTGGGGGGGCAGACGGAGATATGCAAGTCGAACGATCGAGACGTCCCCGCCGTCCACGATCGAGACGTCCCTCAATGCCCGATGATGACAGTCATTCTGGGCCCTCCTATCATCATCGCCGTAGTCCTTCCCCTCAGCCGTCGTGTCACAATCATCAGTCTCCGCCTGCCTGGTTTTTGACGTATCAAGAAAATGTAAATAGACAGATCGATACGTTGAGAGACGATTGGAACCAACAAAGTGTACTCGATGGGTGGGCGATTGATTGTCGATTTTTTGAAGTGATGCAAGCCATAGAGAACTTGCAGCAAACGGTTAAGAGTTTGCATAGGGGCCATCGGCACGATGATCAATACCCTGGAGGGGAAGGAAGTCGCGGACCATATGAAAGCGGCTACGGCTGTGGGTGGTCAGGAGAACCCAATGAATGGCCAGCGGATGACACCCACAGAGAAGAACCGTTGCCGGAGGCGGCCTTGCCGGAAGAGGCCGTGGGGGAAGAGGCTGTGGAAGAAGAACCCGTGGTTGAGACGCCACGAGACAAAGGAAAAGGCGTGGCGGATATCAGCATAGCAACGCCTAATGAACCTGGAAGGCTGCTGAAACCTTCCAGGTTCCAATCGAGCCCGTACTTGCCACTGTCACCAACCACCGAGCCAAAAAGGGACGAAAATTTATTTTTCGTCAGACTATTAAAGGCAAGAGTGGTCGGATCGACCAAGGTTGGGGCAGAAATTCGCAAAATGCGCAAAGGCGGAACCCGAGACTGCTGCCTTGGTAAAAATGATCGGGAGTGGTTTCTTAAGCTATGGGAACGAAAGCAGTGGCTCGATAGCGCGGTATGAGTTTCTCTAATAATTATATTATAAAAATATATTTAATTTTGTGATTGAGGGTTCGATTTCAATTTTGTAGCACGTCGACGAGAGCATGAAGGGGTTTATAACCATACAAAGGCATTTTCGGGCGGCGTCAAAGAGGATTGCCTTCATGCATGCGATGTTTGCCGACTATGTCAAGATCTGCATGGACCCTGCAACGGGCGGGATTACGGAAGAAATTCTATCCGAATTACAGTCCTATGCTACGGGCCGCTTCGAGAATTGGGGTTCTACTTCGTGGAGGGATGCCGATCTCATCGTCATTCCGGTGAACGTCAATGACAGCCATTGGGTCCTGTGCGTTGTCGACTGGTTAAACGAGTTTATGACCGTCTATGATTCTTCCTTCTCCTGTGACGACGCCGGCACAATTACCTCGAACGCATGTGCTAATCTGCAGCGTGTTATTCCACGTATGCTTGTGCACATGAAGCTGAAAGAACCATTCACGGAGTGGAATTACATGCGCGATCCGTCATTCCCTCAACAAAAGGATTCGTAAGTTGTTTGGTTTAATTTCATGATACTGTGTTATTTATATATAATTACTCCTAACATTGCGACTTTAACTTGATTGTAGAGGCGATTGTGGGGTATACATATTGCAAGCAGCATTCTCACTGATGTTTCCCGACGACAACTTGTACAGCATCACAGACGACGATATGGCAAAGTTTAGAAAAATTTTAACATGCTGTATTTATCGTCAAAATTGGTCTGATCCCGTTTCTACGAAGTAGGATTGTATAAGACTTGCAATGTTGTTTATTAAATATTCGAAGCTTATGCGTTATATGCGTACCCATTTAAATATTCGAAGTTTGAAACCCTAACATTGAAACCCTAACACTGAAAACCTAATGTGATATGACTCTTTTAAAGAAAAAATCATTATACGGGTTCTCAGAGTTTATTTTTTGTCTGGAAACCCGATGTAACTCTGAGTACCCGTACAAAAGGATCGTTCAAAGAAAAAAATCATTTACGGGTTCTCAGAGTCATAAAGGGTTCTCAGAGTTTATTCCTTCTCTGGAAACCCGTTGTAAGTCTGGGTACCCGTACTAATGGAACGTTCAAAGAAAAAATCATTATACGGGTTCTCAGAGTCATAACGGGTTCTCAGAGTTTATTCCTTCTCTGGAAACCCGTTGTAAGTCTGGGTACCCGTACAAATGGAACGTTTAAAGAAAATCATATAACGGGTTCTCAGATTCAGAACGGGTTCTCAGAGTTATAACGGGTTCTCAGAGGTTTTTTCTAGTCTGGAAACCCGTTGTAACTCTGGGTACCCGTACAAAAGGTTCGAACTAACATTTTATGTAAATATCTTTCTTATATAAAATATACAGTTGGGGTTGTAAATGTTTTATAATGATCGAACTATAATAAGTTCGTGTTATGATATGTTTAGGAAAAAAAAAATTCTTCGAACGTAAGGTTCTCAGAATTTAGGCGGGTTCTCAGAGATTGGTTAATTTCTGAGACCCCGTTCATTAGCTGGGAACCCGTATCAAACTTGGCAATTTTATATCGAAATTAGCAAAGTTTACAAGGTATTTAGCATTCAATCTTGATTAGTTAAGACTTTAGCACTTGGGACATCGAATATTTCGGTTTCTCAGAATTACGGATTTTTAAGAGTTACCAAGATTATCGTTTGTATAATAGTTATGCTACTTGTTTGGTCATTAGTTGCACTTGATACTACTAGTTCAAACTAACATTTTATGTAAATTTCTTTCTTATATACATTTTACAGTTGGGGTTGTAAATGTTCTATAGCGATGAGTTTTATAATAAGTTCGTGTTATAATAGGTTTAGAAAAAAAAATTCTTCGAACGTAAGGTTCTCAGAATTTAAACGGGTTCTCAGAAGTTGATTCGCTCTGAGAACCCGTTTTTTAGCTGCGAACCTGTTATCAAGCTTCATAGTCTTAGTATTTATGGAATTTTAAAAAATATATTAGTAGCATACTGTCGTTTTCTCACAGTCTGTCAGAAAGTACACATTACAAGTATTTTTAAAAAGGAGCTTATTGTCGTCAAACACTTTTTGTCAATAGGTTTGGTCTTATTAATTTTGTCAAATATAGAAATGGAATCGGGTGTATCGGGAGTTGGTCCTGCAGACTCATCCTTGTCTGTCGCTTTTGGGATTTGTTAAGAAAAAAAAATTCTTGGAACGTAAGGTTCTCAGAGTTTAGGCGGGTTCTCAGAGATTGGTTAATTTTTGAGAACCCGTTCATTATCTGAGAACCCGTTATCAAACTTGGCAATTTTATATCGAAATTAGCAGAGTTTACAAGGTATTTAGCATTCAATCTTGATTAGTTAAGACTTTAGCACTTGGGACATCGAATATTTCGTGAAATCAGAATTACGGATTTTTAGGAGTTACCAAGATTATCGTTTGTATAATAGTTATGCTACTTGTTTGGTCATGAGTTGCACTTGATACTACTAGTTCGAACTAACATTTTATTTAAATTTCTTTCTTATATAAAATTTACAGTTGGGGTTGTAAATGTTTTATAACGATCGTTTTATAATAAGTTCGTGTTATAATAGGTTTAGAAAAAAAAAATCTTCGAACGTAAGGTTCTCAGAATTTAAACGGGTTCTCAGAAGTTGGTTCACTCTGAGAACCCGTTTTTTAGCTGCGAACCCGTTATCATTTGACGACGATTTCCGCAAGTGTTCTCTTGGAGAAGAACAAGTTCTTAAATGACGATGATATCTATCTCTCCCATCCCTATACGCGAAGTTCGCTCGTTTGCAATATTGCATAACATAGTGACTATTGGCGTAAACAGAAAGGGAGAGATAGATATCATGGACATCGAGATAATAAGACATTATGGAATAGGTCGGGATTTGGTCTTTCAGACTCATCCTTCTCAGTCGCTGTCGTTTTATAATATGTTTAGAAAATATAAAACAATTCTTCGAACATAAGGTACTCAGAATTTAGGCGGGTTCTCAGAAATTGGTTCGCCTCTGAGAACCCGATTTTGAGCTGCGAACCCGTTTCAAGGTTCATGGTCTTAGTAGTTGTGTAATTTAAAAACAAATATTAGTTAAGTCACGGGTTGTCAGAAGCTTTGTTCTTATTTATTTTGTTATTTATAGCAATGGAATATATCGGGAGTTGGTCCTGCAGTTGTCAGTCGCTGTCGGGAATTTTCCACGAGCAGGGTCCTCAGAATTTAGGCGGGTTCTCAGAGTTTGGTTCTATTCTGAGAACCCATTTGTTAGCTGGGAACCCGTTATCAAACGTGACAATTCCTTTTACATAATTGTTTGTTTATTATGTATTCTACATTCAATATTGATTAAATTAAGACTTTAGGACTTGGGAGATTGAATATTTAATGAACTCACAAATACGGTTTTTTTTTTAATGAACTCATAAATACGGTTTTTTCTTTTTTTTACCAAATTTATTTATTGATGGATATTATATAAAAGGGTACTCAGAATTTACGCGGGTTCTCAGTGATTGGTTCTTCTCTGAGAATCCGTTCATTAGCTGAGAACCCCTATCGTTTAAGCGGGTTTTCAGCGATTAGTTCGCTTCTCAGAACCCTAGTCTCTATTATCACAAAAAGAAAAAGATACAAACAGTCCGAGGCAAGGATCAAATAAAAATTAAATTTACATTCTTCTTCCAAATTCGCCGACTGAAGGGTTATTTTGTTTCTTTAATCTTCCGCGCCTGCGATCTAAGCTCGGAGGAAGTACGGGAACGTTAGCTTCCACCACTCGAGCATGTAATAGTCATCTACTAAGGAATAGACATCAGCTCCTGCAATTGCGCAAGCCGCGAAAGCATGTGGACAGGGAATACGGTCAATATCTAATCTTCTGCAACTGCACGTTTTCGCTTCAAGATCGACGACCTCAGTAACTTGCAGAGAGCGGACACAGTACTTTGACTCCCCTATCTCAGTTACCTGGTAAGTCAAAGATTCCCGATCATTTCTCCGCATAATAAACTCGATCACTGGAGTGCACTTTGTCGATCCACTATTTATTGAAGCAGTTGAAGTTGCCTGGCGCATACTGAACCATCTCTCAGTCAGCTTATGAATCGAATCCAACAGTCCTGTGAGTGGAAGCTCTCTATCGTGGCGCAAAGCGGCGTTTATTGACTCCGAGCCATTGGACGTCATGATATTGTACCTGGATCTTAGGCAATATGCTCTACTCCACTTATCACGAGAACAGCCGTCCTCCAAATAAAGATAGATATCCTTATGTTTGTCTTTGAGGACATCGTACAAATGGTCGAACTCAAAAGTCGTATATGCATTTGCCAATTTCCAGAACAGATCTGAAGCTCCTTTATTTTTCTTCCCGCTTTTCGCTTTTACGTTTTGTTTCATGTGCCACCCGCAATATCCATGGAATGCTCGCTCAAATACGGCTGCCACGGCATTTTTGATAGCGTAATGTCTATCTGATATTATGACAAGTTCATAAGTGTCCCCCACCACAGCCCATAATCTCGTGAGAAACCATGTCCAGGAATCTATTGACTCGCTGTCTGCGACACCCCACGCAATAGGAAACTGATGGTGATTACCATCTTGGGCAGAAGCTATGAGCAACACTCCTTTATGCTTCCCCTTTAAAAATGTCCCATCAATAGAAACCACCTTCCTCATGTAGATGAAACTTCTAATACATGCTCCATAACTTATAAAGAGGTACTTGAATCTATTTTCTTCATCAACCTCCAAATCAGTGATACTTCCAGCGTTCGCGTTCCGTAAATCCATCAGGTATCGTCGCAGTGAACCGAAACATTCGTCCACATCACCGGCCAACTCGTTTCTGGCAATCTGCATACCTTTCCAAGCCTTCCAATATGAAACCTCGGAACCCCTCTTCTGCATCATGGTTACTATTGCTTTAGGTCTTGGAAGTTCTCTAAATTCATTGAAATTTTCCATCAGCATATTAGAGACTAATGAAGAACTTCCTTGATGATTATTTCGGCGCCGATTAGACACATCACATGTGTGTGTGTTACAATACTTTCTGATGGAAAATGTTGACGAGCCTTTGTCCTTGGCAGCTCTTACTCGCCAACCGCATAGATTGTGTATGCATTTGACCACGTAAAGGCTTGTGTTTGATTTTGCCACTGAGTACTGGAACGATGCATTGAGAGCTATTTTCGCTAATTCGTTCTTCACGGCCTCCTTGCTGGGGAATTCCTGCCCAACTTAAAGGTTTGACCCGTCGGTGAAAGCATACGTACCATCCTCAGCAAATTCATTTACTCCATGTTCTTGTTCAAGCTCTTCGAATCGATCAGAATAATCTATACGAAAAGGTGAACGTTGACGTTCATGTTCATCCTTGGAATGATCTTCCCCGGCAATGTCTTCACGGCAATGTTGGTCCCCGGAAGGAACACAACCACGATCCTCTAGCTGTCTAGGCGACGTCCTTGAGCAACTAGGTATTCCCTCAGTTCCACTAATCTCAAAATGAGGCCGAATTATGAGATCCTCATCGCAATCTGCGATCAGAACGCCGTTGCATCCAGATTCAATAGCTTCAGGTTGTGGTTCAAGGTGTCCGATTACGTTACGTTCACGATGAACGACCTCTACATTAAGGACTGGTCTTGAATTTGGACCACCAAATCCAAGATATGAACGTAACCCTATATCATTTTCGATAAAAATTGGCCGTGGAAAGGGGTAGGGGACATCGGTCATGTACGATAATTTCAATTCCATATTATCGTCTCTTGACGACAATACCTCTACGATCCGACATTTCACTTGTTCTACCTGGCAAGTATCCTCATCCATGAGGATTGTTTGCCAGCGACAATCATCAGTTGGGCACCATTTCGACGCGTTATCGTCGCCAATTGTCCACTGCCCGCCAAATTGAAACACAATGTTGGTCAACGTCATGGCTAAAACCTGAAAAAAGTAATATTTAGCGGGATAGAGATACGATCGTAACAAACCCTAAAAACCAGAAACCCTTAACTACGTATCACGAGGGTTCTCATCCCAATACGGGTACTCAGCTCTTATATTTTGCTGAATACCCGTTATATCAGTGAGAACCCGACGGGGTTCTCAGCCTTCTGCGGGTTCTCATATCTCACTGAATACCCGTTATGTAGCTGAGAACCCGCTGTCAGCAAACTGCAGCATGGGTTCTCAGCCGTATAAGTGTATTTAGTTGGCAACCCGTCATTTTCAGGCAGCTAGCTACCCGTTATATTCCTGAGAACCATTTGTCGGACTTCTCAGCATTATACGGGTATTCAGCTGTTATGAGAAACCCTATTCTGAGAACCATATTCTCCACACCGATTTTAACATTAAAAATTTCTCAGTATGGACACGATTCCGATAAAATTACTTTAACCGAAAGGAAACCCACTCGAACTAATAGCTAATGAGGCTAAATTCGTTCATTAAAACGTAAGACATAAAAAACCAGAAATTTTACCTACAGTTATGTGTTATGGCGCCGCTTTCAGCAAATTTTCATGAGAAACTAAAACAGAGAATTACTCTCTTGTGTTGTCTGGATATTCTTCTAACGTGTGGGTGGTTGTTGAGGTTGAGGGGTCATAAATTTCATAAATTTCCAGCTGCCGGTGGTGGTTGTTGCGGTGTAAATGACAGTTAATGTCGTTACCTTTTTCTTTAATTTTTTAATAATTTTTTCATTTATTTTATTTTAATTAGATTCCTTTTTTTATTGTAATATACGTATTAGTGTTAAAGATAACCCAAAGGAAATAAGTTGATTAAAGTGAAGGCCACTTGACCATAAGTTTTCGTCAACGAGACCATTTACTAAAAAACTTTCTGGTCAAAGGGCATTTATTAAAGTCCCCCTATTTAAAAGTGTACCTTAGTCATATATTGAAGTAATTCACGTCTACTACTCTTGGGAGTAGCACTAGTACCGAACTTTGACCTGGCTTGTGCCAGCCACACGCCAAATTTAGATTAATCATAAAGTGTAATCTTCTGATTATTAAAATATTATCGAACAAAACCTATTTGTGTAGCTTGGCCCATTTAACAGACGAGGTGTCGAAGGTATCTCTATTATATAGTGGAATGATTTATATTAAATATAGCATTATAGTACCCATATCCCAATTGTTATCAGATGTAACGAATCTATATCCTGAACACCACTATAGTAGTATTGCAACTTGCAACTATCAAACATTTCATTTTATTACAAATTGAGGAGAAAAGAGCACTTGCATTGTGGCCAGGGTTTTAATGACCGGACCGAGCGGTTTGGGCCGGAAAACCGCGGACCGGCCCAAAATACGGTTCGGGCCCGGTCCGGTCCAATTGTTTAATTAAAAAAAAAAGAAAAACTATGAAAAGCT
Organism: Craterostigma plantagineum; assembly: GCA_027422505.1. Classification (NCBI taxonomy): domain Eukaryota; kingdom Viridiplantae; phylum Streptophyta; class Magnoliopsida; order Lamiales; family Linderniaceae; genus Craterostigma; species Craterostigma plantagineum. Next base: position 20,134 of record JAPQWV010003528.1, read on the forward strand.
TAATCCAATAAGAAGTAAGCTAATGGGCCGACCAATTCTCGGCCCAAATGTTGATTTTTTTATAAATTAGCATAAATTTTGATATTATTTTTAATTGTTTATTATATTGAAGTTAATTTTGATAAAAAAATAAATTTAAGGTTATTAAAATATTTTTTAAAAGGTGTATAACACCATATTCAGCTATGTATGATAGCAATATTCCCTACTAAAAAATAAAAATAATCATTGTACTTATTTTAATATATTTTTAAATTTTTAAATACACCGGTTTACACCGGTTTTGTCCCGGTTTTATTCCGGTTAAACCACTAAACCTTAAACCACTAAATTTTCCGATCCGGTTCGAAAACCCGGTTTCAGAACCTTGATTGTGGCATTTAAATCGAATGTCAAATATTAGAGTTGCAATGCTATATTTGGGCCTTTCGAAAAAAAAATGCTATATTTGGGCCTCATAAGACGGAAATACAACTTTCATAACGGGCTTTTTTGAAATCGAAACATAAGACCAACTTTCTTTTTATTTTTTGTATTTCCTTTTTCCATTTTATACATACATACCCTCATATCCGAAGTACGAGAGGAACAAAAAACTTCCATTGGTTTAATTCTTCTGATATGCATAAGTCTACATACTACTATAGTTAAAGAAACTCATGAGTAATCAAACCGAACCTTAAAATCCATCAAGCACTAATCTTACTAACAAATATTCCATCCATTACTATCTAAAACATCCCAAAACTTAACCATAATGAAAAACACATTTTTCGGAGGACATGAAAGTCAATCACAGAGAGTAACTGTACAACAAATACAAGTGTCTAATTGTGTATATACAAAGCACAACCCACTAATCATATCATATCATACAGAAGCATCAAATTACATCACTCGACAGAATAAGTTCAACACCACAAACTGGGCAGAAGATTTTATACAGAACAGAGAAAAAAAAAAAAAAAAGGGAAAAGCAACGTCGATAATTACAATCAAACCCCCTGAGTTAGTAAGAATTTTCTCTTCTGCCCCAAACACCTCCTACGCTTCTTCTTCTTCCACGAAGCAAACGCCAAGGCCTCATCAGCTCCGCCGCCAAATTCCCCAATTTTATCAGCAATTCGCCCACCTTCGAAGTTCTCCGCCGCCGCAGCTTGACTCTCCTCCTTCTGACCGGCCAACTCCGCCGACGTCTCGGCTTCAAGAACCGACGAGGGAGAATAATCGTGTTCACGGCCGTCTTCACCGTCTCCGCCGTGAACCGCCATCATCGTCAGAGCAAACTCCTTCTTCTTGTTATTATAAGCCCTCTCAGCTTCCTCAGCTGTCGAAAACGTGCCCAGCCAAACGCGCTTCTTCTTGAATGGGTCTCTAATTTCAGCCGAGTATTTTCCCCACCTCCTCCTTCTAACGCCGACGATCCCCGTCTTTTCGGCGGAGGCGCTGAAAACTTTAGGGTTTCGGCGACGGTGATGGGTTCTTCGTATGATGATTTCGTGGACTTTTTTCTTGGGATTTTTGGAATCTTTTCTAGGGTTTGATTGATGAGCTTCTTCTTCTTCCTCCGACGAAGATGAGTCAGTGGCGTCTGGGTCGGAGAAGAAGACTCTGATTTTCTGCGTCGTTGGTTCGAATTTTGCTTCCATCGCTTTGATTGAAGATGATGGTGATAATTTGGATTCGAATATTTTTCTTTTGGTAATAATTTGGGTGGATTGTAGAGTTTCGGACAAAAAGATGTTTGACGGTGTAGTTTATTTTATTTTTCTAGAAGTAATAATTACAGTCGGTCTCCTATACTAATGTCTATTATATTTTAGGCCCCTGTAGTTATGCTAGCTATCGCATACACCCCATGTCTCTTGATATTTTTATTACTTTGCATTTGCGTGAAATAAGAAAAACTATATTGTTTTTATGGATCGATAGTAATGCACTGAAACTAAATTCGAAACGAGGTTATGGTGTCTAAATTAAATATAATAATATATTTTATTAAATATTATTATTCATAAAAGTTGGAATATACTAGTGGCATATATCTTTATATAACGGAACTTGGAATAGGAGTAGGACAGAGCATAAAATAAAGATACTGCATAAAGCTCAACCCAATCGTGCGTGATAGGTTGAAAAAGAAATTGATTGTAATACAATATCTATTATGTATTGCGAATAACGAATAAAAAGTTTGTACTTGGTTATTATTTATTCTATTATATTGAGGGTGAGAGGTTAGAATAAACAGTCAATTTGTCTGTTTCAATTGACCTATCAGAATTTTTCTACATTTATTAAAAAATAAAAAGACTTATTAAGCCACGTCTATAACCTCATAATAACTACCAAATTCTATTTTTAGCATATTACTCGTTAAAACTATTTAATAATAATTACTTCTTTATTGCACTAGGGTGTGAAGAAATACTAATTATTATTATTTGAGATGCTCGTAAGTACCTTGTGATCCAATGCGCCTTGTAATTCAATCGGTGGACTTGCTATATGATCCATCCAAGTATTCAAATGGTTGGGCCTTTTATTGGGAAATATAGGAAAAGGAAAAACACACTTGTTCGTATATTTAAGGAAAAAAATGATATATAGATAGAGAGAGTATAGACAGCTTTTGTTCAAATAGTGTCTATGGGTTCAAATTTTATTTTACTGCTTATTATCTTAGTCGACCAGACATTTTATATATAATAATAGATTCATAGCATAGCACCATAATGCTGAGAATGAAAAATCAGATAACAAACTATTCCGTCTTCTATACTAAACTAGGTCAACGCTCCTGCGGACAAAGGTACAGAAAAAGTCAAATCACCAATCATAGATAATCACCATTTCTTAGTAATCTATGATTGATACATTGAATAAAAAATAAATAAATAAAACCCAACTAAAACGACAGCTCCCCAATAGTCGAAATCCAACATTTAGGAACACGTAGCTTTCACTCCCAACTACACCATTTTGACACACCAGTTCACCAATACGCTTACACGTGTGTAGTGTAGTCGTCACTCATAAACAGCAACTAAACTAAACATCATGCATCGGCCATAAACAAGAGATAAAAGAAGAAAGTACCATAAAATAAAATAATAAAACTCATTAAGAAAAGTTTAGCACAGAAACTCTCGACAAAAGCCCTTTTGTACGGCTCTATTAGCACAAGAAAACCAAAAGGACAGACAAACTTCTAATAGTAAAACATAACAATAATAACAATACTAATAATAAATATTTCCATTAAGCTCAAGGGCATGATATATCAAGAGGCTTGGAAGCATTCATAAGCCCATCATCACCAACGCCGATCCAATTCAGCTCCTCACTACAATTCTCCGGCAACTCGAAATCAAAATCCGGCAACGGAATGTTCCGATCGGCCGCTCCGTCGCCGCCGGCCGGCAATTCGTCGATTCCGCAGAAGAATTCGTCATCGTAATCGAACGCTGACGAATCGAAGTCGAAATCAAAATCGAAGTCATCTCCAAGCTGTTGCAGAAGTTCCTCATCGCCGTCGTTCTTCTTCGCGATGGGCTTATCGTGATTCTTCTCACTGGTCGGCGAGGCTAAGGACTCGGTTTCTAGAACGGTCGATGGAGATTTAGGATCGATTGAGCCCACGCTTGAAACCTCGGACTCACGAATTGGATTCCCATCGCCGCAGTTCTTCTTCTTGCAAGAAAGGGCATTCGCCCTGCGAATCGCTTCGAACTCCATTCGTTTCTTCTCGTAAGCCCGATATGCTTCTTCGGGCGTTTTGTAAGTGCCCAACCACTCCCTCTTTTTAAGGAAAGGATTGTTGATCTCTGCGGCCCATTTGCCCCACGGGCGTTTTCTGACGCCCGGTAACTTCCCATGAGCCGGGTCGGGATTCTTGACCCGCCTCGGACGTGCGGGTCCTTTCTCCCTCGCTTCGACGAGTGGCTTAGGGGATTTTAGGCGAACAAGTTTGCACTCGAAAATTTTGACTTTGTTTCTGGGGATTCGCTCGTCGTCGTCGGACGAATCGGTGGCGTAAGGGTCGTGGACGACGAGCCTCAATTTCATGATGGGTTTTTGAGGGGTTTGATGTTTGAACCTTGTCTTTCTGACTGAAGTTTCTTGATTGTTGTAATAAGTGATGGGTTTTTGAGGGGGTCTACTCATCTTCTGCAGTCTCTTCTTTTTTATAGCAGAATCGTTGAAAAAGCCCTCAAAATCGAACATGATAACTAACTCAAGAGATTGATATCCTCACCTTAGAAGATAAATGGTAATAACGATCAAAATAAGGAATGAGAAATTCAGGAAAAAGGACCTATTCGTATGTGATAAGCCCCAAAGCACTCGACCCCAGAACAAGTCCTGGCAAAAAAAACAACACAAGAATTAAGAAAGAAATAAATCAATGGTTAATGATAACCTCATAAAACCCAAGGAGACGCGACCAGAAAGCACGAATTTTTAAAGGGTTTTTCGAAATCGATGAATAAAATAAAAAAAATCAATTCATACCTTTTGGGCCTCAAACGCATCGAAACGGTTGTGAAGAAGGGTTTAATTCTCTGCTGGGTTTCACAGCAGAGTGATCTTTGCAGGGAAAGAGAGATGGGTAAAGCCTTAAACACGATGAACAGAGCAATAAAACCACCAAGATCGAAGCTTTTCGACATATAACAACCGTTACACACGGAAATAACCCACAAAAATCAGACAAAAAGAGGGGAAAATTAAGGCAAAATCGATCTGTTTCTGTATAACTATCGATACTCTCAGGAATCACTGGGAAGAGTGTGGAGAAGAATGGTTGTGAGCTCAGATGTAGCTGGCGAGAATTTTCAGGGGTGAGATGTGTGAAGAAGAATCGGACAGAGAATAGGGGAGAGGGTTTATGGTGTTATCGAAGAAAATAAAATAATTAATATTAATTTTGGTAATAAATAGTGTAGGTAACAAACACTGGAAATCACAGCCACTACTGACTAAACTCTCCATTATTATGAGTGATATTAATGTGCTGGATTTTTTGAATAAAAAGTAATTTAAGATTTAAACTTTAAAAGCAAAGGTGGACTATTACTTTTTATTTCCAAAGGAAAAAATATACTCCCTCCTTATCTTTATCTCATATATTGGTTTGCACAGATATTAAGGTGGCATTATTATAATAATTTAGTACAATGAAAAGGTAAAAAAGTATATATTTTGACACATCTTTTAAGAATATTTAATATTATTATATTGATCGTTTGCGATAGTTTTTCTACTAAATAAGGAAAGGTGATAAAATTAGTGTGACGCCCGAAATGGAAAAATGTGATAAAATTAGTGGGACGGAGGGAGTATATAATTACGTTATGGCCACAAGGTTCTCAATTCAGGTTTTCGAACCGGACCGGAAATTTTAGTGGTTTAATCGGTATAAAATCGAAATCAAACCGGAGTAAAACCGGTATCTTAGATATAGTAAATATATATTTTATATTGAATCAATCAAATAAATGAAAAATATACATGTTTTATTAATTTTTTTCAAACTATAATTATATAAGTTAAGGGGTAAAATTAAATAAAAGTAAATTGCGTGGTTTGTTATTAATAATATGTCAAGTATTAAATCTATTAGTTGGGATCACATTTGAATAAAAATAAAGTAGTGAACTAATAAGTTAATTATAAATTTTAAAAAGTATGCTGTTGGGTGGATTCAAACTCAAGCCCATTAAGTAAAATACCCACAACTAAACCCAAAGTAATTTATTAGTTTTTCTATTTTGTATAATTTATTTAAAATCAAATTTTTTTTATTTATTTTAAATTAAAAAAAGACCGGACCGGAACCGGACCGGATTTTGGCCGGTCCGGTCAGAACCGGCCGGTCCCGTCTTCAAAACCACGATGGACTATACAACGTATCTGTGTGGCCTTTTTGTTTCTTTCTTTGTCTTTCTTTCTCATTTCCTTTTTTATTTTCCAATATTTCTTTTATATTTGGTGGGACAACGTTTCACATTTCCTTTTTATTTCTTCGAAATTTCTTTATACTTCTTCTAGATTGAAACAGTATGATTTAATATTTATATTAGTGATTACTGATCCGCCAGTAAATAACTTTCATTCAAAATTTGTAGTTTGACCGTTTTATTTAGTATTTATGATAAATGACTCGTACATATATCTTTGGCAAATCTACACTTAAATCCCTCCTCCCTAAACTACCAATCAACTAACTCCCCCACCCTCATTCAATTATCATAAAACTCCCCATTTCAAACATATATATCAAATACCTACCTAATGGACAATTATAACCTTGTAAAACATAAATATTACCAAAAAACCTATTGAATTAGTCACACCCCAACTTCCACCACTTTCACCTTCAAACGACAGACGAGAAAGAGATGACGGACGAATGAGCAAACTTTCACTTTCAAACACCTGTGTAAGGAGAGCGAACGAGCTAGCTTCCACAAGCAAGCTTTTACGAGGAAGATTCCACCATTGTTGAACGCATAAGAAGGAACGAGCGAGCTACTGTAAGCTCCATGTTTTTTAATTTTTCGACTTTATTGGCATTTGGGTTTAATGTAGAGCTTAGGACGTCGATATGTGCATTTCTTCAAGGCTTTCATGTCGGGCAATGTTAATTTCTTTGATTAGTGCTTGAATTTGGGATTTAGGGCTAAAATTAGAGTTTTATTTTTCGTTATTCAATTCGGTGTTTTGATATCTTTCAAATTAGGGTTCCGAGATAGAGAACAAGCGAATATGCAAGCTTTCGTTTTCCAATACATCTGTTGAACGAGAGAGAAACAGAGTAAGTTTCGACTGTAAAGTAATTGCTTGTTGTCATGGTACTGTATGTTATTTGAATATGGTACTGTTTGTTCATGGATTTTGGTACTGCATTACATAATTATATGGTACTTTATTTATTCACGTACACGAGGGAGAAGAATCCGGAGGGCATGGATTGCGGCGTACATGTTGCAATGTCCATGGATAACATATATCGCCGGACCTACAGATCGTGGAAGGTATCTTGACGATGTCGAAGTCGAAGCATATCGTTGCTCCATGGCTTCCACAATATTAAGAGATCCTATTGGTTTTATGTTGCACTTGTTTTGAATGATATTGTCAATGTTCGTAAGATTTTAGACATGAGACTGATATGTTGTTCTGAGGTTGAGATTCAATGAACCTGTTCTTAGACGTTTTTTATGTTTCTGAGGTTGAGGTTCTGCTTGAGACTTGTTTTATGCTCCCATTACTTTGATAATACCTGAAAAACGCTTGTAGTACCAATATATAGACGTTTGTGGTACCATATAATAAGCTAATGTAGTACCACGAGAAGGTTACTTGTAGTATCTTTACCAGACCAAAAATAATTCGGATGGCATCGACAACTTCATACCCAAATTTGTAGTACCGATACACATATATTGTAGTACCTATAAATAGATATTTGTGGTATCATATCGTTATCTAGTGTAGTACTATACGTATGTTACTTGTAGTATCTTTTTTCGTACCACGTTTCTAACAAACGAAAATCCTACCCAAATTTCTAGTACCAATATACATATATGTATAGTACCAATAAATAAATGTTTGAGGTACCATATCATAATCTATTGTAGTACCTTGATTAGGTTACTTGTAGTATCTTTTCCGTACAACATTTTAAACTATCGAAAACGCGTAGATTATTGTGCAAATAAGGCATGTGAACTTCCAAAATACGTCAAATGTGCAAATAAAGTGTTTATAACTATGGTAACATAGTCACGGACCAAAAATAACTCGAACGGCGTCGAAAAACTCCTACCCAAATTTGTAGTACCATTATACATATGTTTGTAGTTCCAATATATAGATATTCGTGGTACCATACCCTACGATAGTGTAGTACCATATGTGTGTTACTTGTAGTATCTTTTTTCGTACCACGTTTCTAACAAACGAAAATCCTACCCAAATTTGTAGTACCAATATACATATATGTATGGTACCAATATATAGACGTTTGAGGTATCATATCATAAACTAATGTAGTATCATGGGTAGGTTACTTGTAGTATCTTTTCCGTACCACATTTTAAATTATCGAAAATGCGTATATTATTGTGCAAATAAGGCATGAGAACTTCCAAAATACGGCACATAATATAATTAAACACACGATAACATAAAATATAGACACTAACTTTCAATCGATCAAAAATCATGACTATTTAGTAAGATGTTCTTACTAGTATCATAATACGTAGAAAGAAAGTTGGGGTTTCAACGTAATAATACATAATTCTAAATATTAACCGACCAATATTGATACCAAATCATCAATAAAGTGTTTATAACTATGGTAATATACACCGGACCAAAAATAACTCGAACGGCGTCGAAAAACTCCTACCCAAATTTGTAGTACCATTAAACATATGTTTGTAGTTCCAATATATAGATATTCGAGGTACCATACCCTACGATAGTGTAGTACCATACGTATGTTACTTGTAGTATCTTTTTTCGTACCACGTTTCTAACAAACGAAAATCCTACCCAAATTTGCAGTACCAATATGCATATATGTATAGTACCAATACATAGATGTTTGAGGTACGGTATAATAATCTATTGTTGTACCTTGATTAGGTTACTTGTAGTATCTTTTCCGTACAACATTTTAAATTATCGAAAACGCGTAGATTATTGTGCAAATAAGGCATGTGAACTTCCAAAATACGTCAAATGTGCAAATAAAGTGTTTATAACTATGGTAACATAGTCACGGACCAAAAATAACTCGAACGGCGTCGAAAAACTCCTACCCAAATTTGTAGTACCATTATACATATGTTTGTAGTTCCAATATATAGATATTCGTGGTACCATACCCTACGATAGTGTAGTACCATATGTGTGTTACTTGTAGTATCTTTTTTCGTACCACGTTTCTAACAAACGAAAATCCTACCCAAATTTCTAGTACCAATATGCATATATGTATAGTACCAATATATAGACGTTTGAGGTACCATATCATAAACTAGTGTAGTATCATGGGTAGGTTACTTGTAGTATCTTTTCCGTACCACATTTTAAATTATCGAAAATGCGTATATTATTGTGCAAATAAGGCATGAGAACTTCCAAAATACGGCACATAATATAATTAAACACACGATAACATAAAATATAGACACTAACTTTCAATCGATCAAAAATCATGACTATTTAGTAAGATGTTCTTACTAGTATCATAATACGTAGAAAGAAAGTTGGGGTTTCAACGTAATAATACATAATTCTAAATATTAACCCACCAATATTGATACCAAATCATCAATAAAGTGTTTATAACTATGGTAATATACACCGGACCAAAAATAACTCGAACGGCGTCGAAAAACTCCTACCCAAATTTGTAGTACCATTATACATATGTTTGTAGTTCCAATATATAGATATTCGAGGTACCATACCCTACGATAGTGTAGTACCATACGTATGTTACTTGTAGTATCTTTTTTCGTACCACGTTTCTAACAAACGAAAATCCTACCCAAATTTGCAGTACCAATATGCATATATGTATAGTACCAATACATAGATGTTTGAGGTACGGTATAATAATCTATTGTAGTACCTTGATTAGGTTACTTGTAGTATCTTTTCCGTACAACATTTTAAATTATCGAAAACGCGTAGATTATTGTGCAAATAAGGCATGTGAACTTCCAAAATACGTCAAATGTGCAAATAAAGTGTTTATAACTATGGTAACATAGTCACGGACCAAAAATAACTCGAACGGCGTCGAAAAACTCCTACCCAAATTTGTAGTACCATTATACATATGTTTGTAGTTCCAATATATAGATATTCGTGGTACCATACCCTACGATAGTGTAGTACCATATGTGTGTTACTTGTAGTATCTTTTTTCGTACCACGTTTCTAACAAACGAAAATCCTACCCAAATTTCTAGTACCAATATGCATATATGTATAGTACCAATATATAGACGTTTGAGGTACCATATCATAAACTAGTGTAGTATCATGGGTAGGTTACTTGTAGTATCTTTTCCGTACCACATTTTAAATTATCGAAAATGCGTATATTATTGTGCAAATAAGGCATGAGAACTTCCAAAATACGGCACATAATATAATTAAACACACGATAACATAAAATATAGACACTAACTTTCAATCGATCAAAAATCATGACTATTTAGTAAGATGTTCTTACTAGTATCATAATACGTAGAAAGAAAGTTGGGGTTTCAACGTAATAATACATAATTCTAAATATTAACCGACCAATATTGATACCAAATCATCAATAAAGTGTTTATAACTATGGTAATATACACCGGACCAAAAATAACTCGAACGGCGTCGAAAAACTCCTACCCAAATTTGTAGTACCATTATACATATGTTTGTAGTTCCAATATATAGATATTCGAGGTACCATACCCTACGATAGTGTAGTACCATACGTATGTTACTTGTAGTATCTTTTTTCGTACCACGTTTCTAACAAACGAAAATCCTACCCAAATTTGCAGTACCAATATGCATATATGTATAGTACCAATACATAGATGTTTGAGGTACGGTATAATAATCTATTGTAGTACCTTGATTAGGTTACTTGTAGTATCTTTTCCGTACAACATTTTAAATTATCGAAAACGCGTAGATTATTGTGCAAATAAGGCATGTGAACTTCCAAAATACGTCAAATGTGCAAATAAAGTGTTTATAACTATGGTAACATAGTCACGGACCAAAAATAACTCGAACGGCGTCGAAAAACTCCTACCCAAATTTGTAGTACCATTATACATATGTTTGTAGTTCCAATATATAGATATTCGTGGTACCATACCCTACGATAGTGTAGTACCATATGTGTGTTACTTGTAGTATCTTTTTTCGTACCACGTTTCTAACAAACGAAAATCCTACCCAAATTTCTAGTACCAATATGCATATATGTATAGTACCAATATATAGACGTTTGAGGTACCATATCATAAACTAGTGTAGTATCATGGGTAGGTTACTTGTAGTATCTTTTCCGTACCACATTTTAAATTATCGAAAATGCGTATATTATTGTGCAAATAAGGCATGAGAACTTCCAAAATACGGCACATAATATAATTAAACACACGATAACATAAAATATAGACACTAACTTTCAATCGATCAAAAATCATGACTATTTAGTAAGATGTTCTTACTAGTATCATAATACGTAGAAAGAAAGTTGGGGTTTCAACGTAATAATACATAATTCTAAATATTAACCGACCAATATTGATACCAAATCATCAATAAAGTGTTTATAACTATGGTAATATACACCGGACCAAAAATAACTCGAACGGCGTCGAAAAACTCCTACCCAAATTTGTAGTACCATTATACATATGTTTGTAGTTCCAATATATAGATATTCGAGGTACCATACCCTACGATAGTGTAGTACCATACGTATGTTACTTGTAGTATCTTTTTTCGTACCACGTTTCTAACAAACGAAAATCCTACCCAAATTTGCAGTACCAATATGCATATATGTATAGTACCAATACATAGATGTTTGAGGTACGGTATAATAATCTATTGTAGTACCTTGATTAGGTTACTTGTAGTATCTTTTCCGTACAACATTTTAAATTATCGAAAACGCGTAGATTATTGTGCAAATAAGGCATGTGAACTTCCAAAATACGTCAAATGTGCAAATAAAGTGTTTATAACTATGGTAACATAGTCACGGACCAAAAATAACTCGAACGGCGTCGAAAAACTCCTACCCAAATTTGTAGTACCGTTATACATATGTTTGTAGTTCCAATATATAGATATTCGTGGTACCATACCCTACGATAGTGTAGTACCATATGTGTGTTACTTGTAGTATCTTTTTTCGTACCACGTTTCTAACAAACGAAAATCCTACCCAAATTTCTAGTACCAATATGCATATATGTATAGTACCAATATATAGATGTTTGAGGTACCATATCATAAACTAGTGTAGTATCATGGGTAGGTTACTTGTAGTATCTTTTCCGTACCACATTTTAAATTATCGAAAATGCGTATATTATTGTGCAAATAAGGCATGAGAACTTCCAAAATACGGCACATAATATAATTAAACACACGATAACATAAAATATAGACACTAACTTTCAATCGATCAAAAATCATGACTATTTAGTAAGATGTTCTTACTAGTATCATAATACGTAGAAAGAAAGTTGGGGTTTCAACGTAATAATACATAATTCTAAATATTAACCGACCAATATTGATACCAAATCATCAATAAAGTGTTTATAACTATGGTAATATACACCGGACCAAAAATAACTCGAACGGCGTCGAAAAACTCCTACCCAAATTTGTAGTACCATTATACATATGTTTGTAGTTCCAATATATAGATATTCGAGGTACCATACCCTACGATAGTGTAGTACCATACGTATGTTACTTGTAGTATCTTTTTTCGTACCACGTTTCTAACAAACGAAAATCCTACCCAAATTTGCAGTACCAATATGCATATATGTATAGTACCAATACATAGATGTTTGAGGTACGGTATAATAATCTATTGTAGTACCTTGATTAGGTTACTTGTAGTATCTTTTCCGTACAACATTTTAAATTATCGAAAACGCGTAGATTATTGTGCAAATAAGGCATGTGAACTTCCAAAATACGTCAAATGTGCAAATAAAGTGTTTATAACTATGGTAACATAGTCACGGACCAAAAATAACTCGAACGGCGTCGAAAAACTCCTACCCAAATTTGTAGTACCGTTATACATATGTTTGTAGTTCCAATATATAGATATTCGTGGTACCATACCCTACGATAGTGTAGTACCATATGTGTGTTACTTGTAGTATCTTTTTTCGTACCACGTTTCTAACAAACGAAAATCCTACCCAAATTTCTAGTACCAATATGCATATATGTATAGTACCAATATATAGATGTTTAAGGTACCATACCATAATCTATTGAGGTACCTTGATTTGGTTACTCGTAGTATCTTTTCCGTACAACATTTTAAATTATCGAAAACGCGTAGATTATTGTGCAAATAAGGCATGTGAACTTCCAAAATACGTCAAATGTGCAAACAAAGTGTTTATAACTATGGTAACATAGTCATGGACCAAAAATAACTCGAACGGCGTCGAAAAACTCCTACCCAAATTTGTAGTACCATTATACATATGTTTGTAGTTCCAATATATAGTTTTCGAACCATGGTACAATGTCATTTCTGAAATTAACATGAATTTCGAAGCATGAGTGTTAGCATATATTCGTGGTACCATACCCTACGATAGTGTAGTACCATATGTGTGTTACTTGTAGTATCTTTTTTCGTACCACGTTTCTAGCAAACGAAAATCCTACCCAAATTTGTAGTACCAATATACATATATGCATAGTACCAACATATAGACTTTTGAGGTACCGTATCATAAACTAGTGTAGTATCATGGGTAGGTTACTTGTAGTATCTTTTCCGTGCCACATTTTAAATTATCGAAAATGCGTATATTATTGTGCAAATAAGGCATGAGAACTTCCAAAATACGGCACATAATATAATTAAACACACGATAACATAAAATATAGACACTAACTTTCAATCGATCAAAAATCATGACTATTTAGTAAGATGTTCTTACTAGTATCATAATACGTAGAAAGAAAGTTGGGGTTTCAACGTAATAATCCATAATTCTAAATTTAACCCACCAATATTGATACCAAATCATCAATAAAGTGTTTATAACTATGGTAACATACTCCGGACCAAAAATAACTCGAACGGCGTCGAAAAACTCCTACCCAAATTTGTAGTACCATTATACATATGTTTGTAGTTCCAATATATAGATACTCGTGGTACCATACCCTACGATAGTGTAGTACCATTCGTATGTTACTTGTAGTATCTTTTTTCGTACCACGTTTCTAACAAACGAAAATCCTACCCAAATTTGTAGTACCAATATGCATATATGTATAGTACCAATATATAGATGTTTGAGGTACCTTATAATAATCTATGGTAGTACCTTGATTAGGTTACTTGTAGTATCTTTTCCGTACCACATTTTAAATTATCGAAAACGCGTAGATTATTGTGCAAATAAGGCATGTGAACTTCCAAAATACGTCAAATGTGCAAATAAAGTGTTTATAACTATGGTAACATAGTCACGGACCAAAATAACTCGAACGGCGTCGAAAAACTCCTACCCAAATTTGTAGTACCATTATACATATGTTTGTAGTTCCAATATATAGATATTCGTGGTACCATAGCCTAGGATAGTGTAGTACCATATGTGTGTTACTTGTAGTATCTTTTTTCGTACCACGTTTCTAACAAACGAAAATCCTACCCAAATTTGTAGTACCAATATACATATATATATAGTACCAATGTATAGACGTTTGAGGTACCATATCATAAACTAGTGTAGTATTATTGGTAGGTTACTTGTAGTATCTTTTCCGTACCACATTTTAAATTATCGAAAATGCGTAGATTATTGTGCAAATAAGGCATGAGAACTTCCAAAATACGGCACATAATATAATTGAACACACGATAACATAAAATATAGACACTAACTTTCAATCGATCAAAAATCATGACTATTTAGTAAGATGTTATTACTAGTATCATAGTACGTAGAAAGAAAGTTGGGGTTTCAAACGAAAATCCTACCCAAATTTGTAGTACCAATATGCATATATGTATAGTACCAATATATAGATGTTTGAGGTACCATATAATAATCTATTGTAGTACCTTGATTAGGTTACTTATAGTATCTTTTCCGTACCACATTTTAAATTATCGAAAATGCGTAGATTATTGTGCAAATAAGGCATGTGAACTTCCAAGGCACATAATATAATTAAACACACGATAACATAAAATATAGACACTAACTTTCAATCGATCAAAAATCATGACTCTTTAGTAAGATGTTCTTACTAGTATCATAATAAGTAGAAAGAATGTTGGGATTTCTTGTTTCATATGCGTTTGTAGTACCATAAGTATGTTGTTTCTAGTATCTTTTACGTACCGTGCTAACGGCTTCGCAATACGCCCTCTCTAATTTGTGGTACCATATAAAGATATTTGCAGTACCTTTATGTGGACATTTGTAGTACAGTGTATATGATATTATTGTACCATCATTAGGTTGTTTGTAGTACCAGTATATAATACCTATAAATATGGTAGCATAGTCGGAGTACCAAATGTTACTGTCTTGACCAAAAAATACTTTCTAGCATTAATATCATAACCCACCAACAAACACAATCCAAAAGTGTATTGGACACCAGCAATAACACAACAACATCATCACAATATTACAAAAACTTCTATTTACAATAGCCACATTTTAATTCGCCGGTGTGGGAACGAAAAAAAAGATACGATTTTTAAGCAGAGTTTCCTCTACTGTCGAAGTGCGCACCCTTCAGCAACTATGCTCCAAAAGACCGTCGGAATCAGCTACCCACCACCTCCAAATCGTCCAACTCCCCGACTTCCTCAGCGGGCCCAAGTCGTTTGAGCTCTGCGCCAAATTCTGCTAAGGCATAACCATCACACAACCATCAAATATTAGAGTATTATAGTCTAAATAAGTCAAAGGAAATAAAAGTGATAATAGTGCAAGCTGAGATCTTCTCATTTCGATTAAATCATCGAAGAACAAAGCAAAGCACATGGGCCATACAGATTCATGGGGAAAAAACAACATGAAAACTTTTCTCCCTAACAAATCTGTAACAAAATAGATAAAGCTTCAAACTAAATTCGACCAAAACATCTCACCAGATCAAACACCACAAACTACTACTCAGCTGGGACAACCTAAAGAAACAATAAAGGAGAGGAAGCTACAGCTACCTAGCAGATGAAGTGCGACGCAGCTCAGCATCTCTTTTGGAGCTGTTGGCGGACGGAAAATAGCCTTGGAGCAAAACGGAAGCAGAAGCCAAAGATGTATCGAAAACAAAAGCCAAGCAAGTGACAGGTGATTATCACCATTAACACGGCGAGAGTCCATTTCAGTGCCCACGCGTACCCACCTCGGTCGATTTTTCCGGCAAATTCTTCTCCCCATGCCGCATAGCGAATTCAACTGAATCCTCAATCTCCGACGAGAATCTTATCTTCGTTCTACTTCGATTGCTATAATTACGCCAAGAAAATCATCGAACTATGAATCGCACATATCTTAGGAAACTGCGCGAAAATGAACACCCATATAAATTAACGAGGTCTGGAATTGGGGGGTTTTGGAGCAACAGAGATGAATGCTTCGATCGATGGGTTGGAGAAGAAAAAGATTTAAATAATAATAAACAAGGGGCAAAATCGTCCATTCAATTAAATGGGTAGTGATGGGTAGGAATGTTTTGAATTAGGGAGTTTGGTAATAAATAAAATGAAAGGGGGAGTTAGTTGATAAAAATTTTAGAAAAGGGGATTTAGTTGAGGTTACCCCTATATCTTTTACTTGGATGCGTTCATTAGAAAAATAAAATTGACCATATTTGTTACCGTGTTTAATCATTATAGAAAGATTATATTTGCAGTGGTGGGTCCACTGAGGCGGTGAGACCAATATATAGCCCTCAAATATTAACGACATCGATCCAACAAAATTCCTACACGTAGTACTATCGGAGAAAAAAAAGTCAATGTCATATATTATTGTATATTTCTTTTGATCTTTTAAGTAGGGATTTGTTGGGGTGTTACAAATAATATCTGCTTTAGTGACTTGCATCATCCATACGATAATGCACGAATAAACAATTGACTAACTTTGATTTTAGTGAAACTTTCAACTCATTTTCGTGGATGGCGAGATGTTTTATATCTATGTATAGTGGCGCACAATATTCACAAGTCTTGCTTGAGTTCAGTCGCATCTTCAAGAGAAAAGTTGTATACATTATATGTAATTCGTTACTTTCATTTGGCCAGTTTTTACTTATTATTTATTTCTATGACAATCATCGCTTTGTACCTGATACAATGATTACTAGAAAATAAAGACTAGATTCCAAATCAAGGCTAAAACCCGTGCATGACCTTTGATTCTTTCGACAGATCAACTTCGTTTTTATTTTAAATGACCTATAAAGAAAGACCTTTGGTCCTTTTAAAATCTTAAGTTTGGAGCAAAAGAATAGTATTTATACATGCTCCAACTACTCATGAAAGATTACTCGTCATACTTAGTCGTTCGTATACTCATAGCTTTACATACTAACGTGAAGTAATTTTAGTTTTTACGTTGTAAATTGGGTCGAATTGAGATTTGATTTCTCATTGTAGTAATTTCGATTTAATTAAATTACAAATGCATTTTAATAATTCATTTCCAACGTATAACTGAACAATTAAAAGCTAATTAGAATTTTCCTATCGAGCCTTATCTTCTTAACTTCACAAGTCAATTAGGATATATTAACGAGATTTTTGGAAGAATTCCTGCAATAAAACGATCATTTCCATGCTAGAAAATATGCGTATTCTTTTTAGAAACGATTTTAGGGGAGAAAACATGCAAACGAAACTTCACAAGTTCTTTCACCCAAATAAATTCGTGGGCTTGGATCTTAACTCCGACCCGTTAGCGACGACTCCGATATTCCGGGTTGACCGCTCCATCGGATCAGCCAAGGCCCAATTAATTGTAGCCCAGAGAGAAAAAACCCAATTTAGTAATTACGTAATTAGTGACGTAATTTCTCGGTAATCGTACTCCGTCATGGTTCATGCGTATCGTACACATACACATAAAAGAGGTGAATCAATGTCACGTGGGTTCAACCGTAAAGATACGAACTGCAGAGAAAGGCATTGATGGATTTCACGTGGAGATCGTACTTTGCTTTATTACCCGCCTCAACGGTCCTATCTCGGGCTGTTTTAAATTTGTTTGACAATTTTTTTATAGTGATGATTTAGGCATTGTGTGTTAATTGTTACAAAAATAGGCACAATTTTTTTTATAATTTATTTGCATAATTTTTATTGTAATCTTCATAATTTGATTAATGGAATCGAACCTATGTCGAAATCGTTTATACTGATATGGAATCGTATTTTTAATTCGGTATTTTGCTTCTAAGTTTCATGAAAGAAATTTCTCGGTTCGCCGTAAAACATTTTTTTTTCAAATAATGTAATATTTTATAATCATATAATGATGTTAAAACTATTCAATTTTTTTATTTGCAAGCAACTATTTGGAACCACATCAATATATAAATATTTTCGGCGTTGATTTATTTTTCTTAATTTTTAATTTTTCTGGTTCTGTGTTTGTTTTACTTAGTAAGGACAAAAACCTCGATTTTGATTCGATTTTGCCCGAAATAATCTATGTTGTTGGGTTATCGAGTCATTTCGTTTCTTCAACCATTTTGGAAAACGAAGTTGATGTCTTCATTCAATCGACACAGAAAATACTATAAAAAATTTAACATGGAACAAAACTTTTGTTTTGAGAAACGTGACCAAAATTTTAGTAGTGATTACTATAGTTGTTTTCTTTTTCGAATTGTGCATCCTCTTTCTTTTACTGGTGTGAATCGTGTGTCATCTTCTTTTTTATTTTTGTGAATAGTATATTTAATTTCTATTATTTTTTCATTAATTTTTGTAAAATTTAAAATTAATCCATACAAAAAGATAAATTAAATGGGCTACTTGTGTAATAAACGTGTGCAAGGGGCTTATCAATGGGGCGGAGATTCCCCTTCCCCGCAGGATCCGTCCCGAACGGGGTAGAGACTCTCCATTTTTTTATCCTGTTGGTGTGGACGAGGCGGGGACAGGGTTTATAGTCCCCGCCCGCGGGGATCCCCGTCTAGTTCCCCATCAATAATAATATTTAAAGAAGTTTTTTTATATCTAAATTAATAGTATATAATATTTATATACAAAATGATATCATATAAAATTAATATTTACCAAATATATTATTATAATATAAATATTTTTTTCTAAAAATAATTCGCAGAGACGGGGAATCCCAGGGGTGGGAACCCGAACGGGACGGGGGCTATTCTTCCCCGTTTAATTCGTAGGATGGGAGTGAGGATTCTCGGTCGACGCGGGGGACGGTGATGGAGATCTAATTCCCCGCAGGGACGGTGATTGAGATCTAATTCCCGCAACATTAACAATCCCTAGTTTGTAAAGATGCCTAAATTTTGTAATTAACTACCTCTCTAGTCTTTACGGGCGCGACCCACTCCTTTATCTTCTACTCCATTTCTTTTCTATTTCTTTTTTATTCTTGACTTATTCTCATTATCTTTTTTTTTTCTTTTGCTTTATTCTCGCGAAGACATCCTTAAACTTTTAGATTATGTGGTTTATTTTATAGTCGCTTCAAGTATCGCCTTCTACATTTTCTATAGACAGCATATTGCGTTTTGACCGACTTGTTTCCGTTGTTAGCAACTATGAGCTGTCTTTGTTTCTTATAATTAGACGAACGAATCATACTTTTTTTAGAATAATTTTAAACAAACGAGGATAAAACTTGAAAGATCGATCTACTTTAATTTGTGCACGGAAGCATCTAGCTAAAGTCTAAATTTAGAAAATAACCAATAGAGAATTAAAAATGTATTTAGAAAATGACGTCTATGAATTTGCCTCGTCACACAAAATTACAACAACATAGGCGACGCAATTACCCTAAGAATAGTTACAGTGGAAGACGAAAAAAAGAAAAGGAAAATGCGAAAGGATGGGCGTGGGTCCCACGGACACTGAGCGGACGCGAAATCAAAATTCTAATGGAGTTAAATTTTTTAGCATCCCAACGAAAAGGAAGAGATGAGATCCATAAGCAGACAGAGAGACAAAGGGCACACGTCGACGATTAGGACACGTCTAAAGCTGTGGTCCCACACACCAAACGTCACTGTCTTCAAAATCTTTATATGTCCACAATTTAATAATAAAAATCAATCCCACTATAAAAACCCATCCCCACCACCGCACACAAACACA
>JAPQWV010003529.1:0-40250 GCA_027422505.1 Craterostigma plantagineum
GATCTCTATTGAACTGTTTCCTTCTTCTCTAAGCACAAACTTTTATTTAATTAGTTTACCAAGCCGTCAATTTTATAGAGCTTCTTTCGATAGTTTCTTTTCGTGGAAACTTGAAGGCTATTTGCGAACCGAAGTCATGATTCTTTCTTATTACATTAGACATTCAAACGAGGAACAGCGTCTGTAGATGTCGAATTATACGTTATTTCTTGCATGTTCGCTAATGTGTCATATCTCCATCAACTTCATTAAAAATCACTCTCGAATCTTTCTAATATTAGTATTTCTGAAATGTATCATCTATGTACTAAGAGTAGCTTGTTGCTATTTGTCTCTTTCGTTGCTTCAACACTTCACCATCCACTATTTTATTTTTTGTTTTCTTTTCTATCACAAAATACAAACAATGTACCCCAACTAAATTCAATTAGAGTCTAACATTATCGACTATTAAATGATTTCGAGACTACAGTACTATATTCCTCACATTATAAACATAAAATGCAGTCTGAGCCGATTTGAATTGTTAGTATGGGACGATGTCAAATTTCAGCGGAACTACGGCACTCAATAAATCTAAGGCCAAATTATTATTTTAGGTCACTAAGTATACATGTTTTCATTTATGGGTCACTATGTTTGATAATTGTAAAAGTAGGTCACTGACTACATATGTCAAAATAAATTTGAATTTGGGTCACCCTTTCATTTTTGGTCACTTAGTATACATGTTTTCGATTTTAGGTCATTAATTTTTATGAATGCGAAAGTGGATTTAGTATAGCGACCCAAAAGCTTAAAACATATATACTTAGTGATCCAAAATTGAAAACAGTATACTTAGTGACCCAAAAATGACCCGAATTTGTTTAACATACATATTAGTGACCTATTTTTGCATTATCAACATAGTGACCCAAAAAGAAAACATGTGAACTTAGTGACCTAAAATAATATTTTGGCATAAATCTAATGTGGTCAAATTTTGACCAGTGAGAAGATATTTGGAGCAGACCACTTAATAAGTTCACCATTCTAAGGTTCAAGAAACTCACAAATTATATCCCATTTTTTAAATCCATACTTGCTAAATTGAACTGATTGATTCTTCATATAAAAAGGAAGATTTTTGTGCTTAGCTTCCACGATGGACCACTTTTGCTCATGAAATGGAGTAAATAGAATATATAGACAGCCACTTTATTGAAACTAATTAGCTAATTATATTATTCTCCTGCGTTTTGGAATTTCAATATTATGAAGATAACTACAGGACATCGTCGGGTTGTGTAATAGCTACTGTCCATTCCATAATACAAATTTGTCTCTATTGCCATTTATTTCGTGTGAACTTACTAGAAAATGAAACTATTCCCTTTTAATTGATAAGGTTTTTAGAAAGTTATGTAGCATTTTGCGGGGTTGTATTGCAGAACATGCATGCACGTTTGATCTAATATAAATATATATATATATATTATATATATATATATATAGAGGTTTGCTATGGTGCCCCACCTACCGTGAGCAACCACCGTGAGCACCATAAGCTAATCTCTCAATTGTTTGATTTTTATCGATTCTCAACGACGCCAACACCTCCGTAGACCCTCTCATATCCATTGCTAACCTAAATCGCCATCTCAAACGTTAATTTTTTAAGAAAATTCATATTTCTTATTTACTATGGACGACGTACCGAGGTGATGATTTTCCTAAAATTTAACGTGTTTGAGATGGCGATTTAGGTTAGCAATGGATGTGAGAGGGTCTACGGAGGTGTTGGTGTCGTTGAGAATCGATAAAAATCAAACATTGAGATATTAGCTTATGGTGCTCACGGTGGTTTGCTCACGGTAGGTGTCACCATAGCAATCTCTCTCTCTCCTCTCTCTTCCTCTCTCTCTCTCTATATATATATATATAATATATATATATATATATATATTACATATTAATGCATGGCTCGTTTAGTATTCCTTATATAGACTGTAAAGGGTTCAATAATTCCATTTAAAAAAAAGATAGTAAACAAGGATGTCGATAAAAGGCTACATGCAATTGTAAAATTACGCTAAGAAGCTTTTCATTGTTAAACCCTAATATTTAATTAAGTGGAATAATGGAAAACAGGTCCATGAAAAGCGCGTTTAGCAGATTGTTTTCGTATCTTCAAATAATAATAAGTTTAGCTTCTTTATTCTCTGTTGACCACTAATTATTTCTGATTAATCCATGCAAATATTGGAACTTGTTGGCTATGCTCTATGGGCTTGTCAGAATTTATTCTTCGAAATTAGAGCGAAACCTTGTTTCATTTCTTTATGAAGATCCATTAAGCCACAACACTCCCAATAAAAATTAGGGTTGTTGAAGATCCAATAAGATTACATTTCGGACAAAAAACAAATGTATATAGACAACTCTTTATTTATGTGGGTCAATCTACAAAAATATCTAAATTACATAGAAAAATTTGCAACGTCAGTGCCTCTCTATAATTTGTATATAAGTACCCGTTCGAGAGTCTACCATTTTCCAAGTCTACACGTACCTTTTTTCCACTTCCATTTGGAGGTCATGGGTTGCGTTGAATTTGACTTCGCGCCATAAATCGCTTAAGAGCGACGTATCCAACCTTGAGTCTGGATTCTGAAGTGTTATAAGGAGCTTGTAGCAACCGCACCGTACCCCTAAGGCGTAACATTTTTGGACTTGATAGAAGACAGGAGCCTAGCCCTTTACTCCACTTGATATTAAAGGTCTAACCTCGGGAGAATCCTCATAGTTTTACCATTTTCCAAGTCTAGACGTACCTTTTTATAAGTGTATTACTACGCATCACCGTTTATTATGGTATGATACTTACATGCATGATACTTTAATATGTTATAATGATGTATCATTTTCTCACTGTATTATATACCACAATACGTTTTTCTATGGTATCTAATGTGTTCTATGACTTACTTACGGCGAAACTAATATAGAAAAATTTTATTCTACTTCGTATAAAAAATATCTGACAGACAATTAGCCACAAAGCTACGTATAAATGGTACTTGTACGTAGATTCTCCTCTTTCCTTTCAGAATTGATTGTGGGTTTTTTCACTATATTGCTCCGTTTTTCGATTTGGAATCAGTTTGTGGAGATGATCGATAGTTAAAGAGACATCTCCAACCAAAA
The DNA here is from genome assembly GCA_027422505.1 of Craterostigma plantagineum. Lineage (NCBI taxonomy): Eukaryota > Viridiplantae > Streptophyta > Magnoliopsida > Lamiales > Linderniaceae > Craterostigma > Craterostigma plantagineum. The sequence continues at coordinate 3,190 of JAPQWV010003529.1, forward strand.
AACCAATGTAAACCAATGTTTATATACATAATGTAACAACAACAAACTGTGTGGAAAAAAAGAAGTAAAAGAAAAGAAGTAAAAAGAAAATAAACATCATGAGCTCCTATTCTTCAATGGAGAGATCGTCTCCGAACAAGTAAACATCTTCTCCACCGCCCAACTCGGACGCTCCGGCAACGAACGTGTCGACCCGTTATATCCGATCCGACCCGAACGAGGGAAGCCGCAAAGAGGACACGTCGAGCTTATCATCGTAGCAGAGCCACCTCCAAGGCAGTGCTTGTGGAAAACGTGGCTGCGCAGTTTCTCAGCTCCCAAACTTGACTCTTCTTTCAATCGTATTCAGGCACACGGCGCACGAATGGTCTTCCGTCGTCTCTGTGTTCGATGTTTCTCTAACGCTGTTAAGGTTAGGTTTTCTCTTACAATCTTCAGATTCGCCGATGACGACGACGGCGAGGGAGAAGAAGGTGCGACGATGAAGAAGAATAGAGAGGTATTGTTGAACTAGTGAGTATCTTATAGCGAAGGTTAAGATCCACCTTGTTACTGCAAATAAGAGAGCAGCTTTGCACAGGACAATTTGATCGTTTACCACAACCATTTTGTAATGAAAAGAGAAAAAGGATTGTATTATTCTGCTATATCAAGAAAATCTGCAGGTTAGTGAGGGAAAGAAGTGAAGGGGAGGTTCTATGTTGTTAGGAGGGAGTTATATATAGATGAACAAAAATGCTAAAGATTGAAACTTTACACATGGGATGACGTTTACTTTTCTGGGCTTTACAGTTTTCTTGCTTGTATCGTGGATTACGATATGCTTTTATGAACAACCTATAAGAATGAAGTAATGACACCTTACCTGACAAGGAATTGGGAACGTAAGGACAATTAAAGGCGACGACTTTCCAACCTAATCTTGATAAGGCTAAGGTGTAAGTGCCATCATATTACCAAGGGACGATTTGAATTCAGGCCCCCCTATATTTTGCAAATAGGATTCAGGCCCCTGTCAGATTTCATATAGTTTTAAGGACCTATCTAAGAATTTAATATAGAATAAAGGTTGACTGACGAAAATACCCTCAATAAAGTTATGAAGTGGTATCCAACGCGCATGAAGTGGTACAGAAAGCCGTAAAGTGGTATTTATTTCAAATGATTCGGTATCAGAAATGCGTAAAAGTGGTATAATTACTATATGAATTGCTAATCAACAAGTACGAGATAATAATTATTCTCATGTGTATTTATTTCAATGATCAGGTACCAGAAATGCGTAAGTGGTATAATTATCATATGAATTGTTAATCAAACAGGTACGAGATATTAATTATTCTCATGTGGTATTTATTTCAAATGATCCGGTACCAGAGAAGCGTAAAGTGGTATCAGAAAGCCGTAAAGTGGTATAATAACTATATGAATTGTTAATCAACAAGTACGAGATATTAATTATTCTCATGTGGGATTTACCAGAAAAGCGTAAGTGGTATAATTACCATATGAATTGTTACTCAGCTGGTGCGACATATTGATCATTCTCATGTGGTATTTATTCAAATGATTCGGTATCAGAAAGGCGTAAAGTGGTATAATTACCATAATCAACTGGTACGAGATATTACTTATCTCATGTGGTATTTATTTTTGATGATTCGTTACCATAAAGGCGTAAAGTGGTATAGTTACCATAATAAGCGTTGCCAAAATTGGTACGAGATATTACTTCTTCTCATTTGGTATTAGGTTTAGAAGATGGGGTACTAGAATGTAGTAAAGTGGTACATTTTATATTTAATATTATCAGATGTGGTACTAGAACTAAGTAAACTGGTATAATTATCATAAGAAGTGGTACCCAATAAACATGTCAGTGTTTTGAATAATGTGGTACCAGTTTGCGATAAAGTGGTACTGAATAAACTTGGCAGTGTTTTGGCGGAAAGCTGATTAACAGGGTAAAAAGGTCTTTAGCAGCATTTGGGGCCTGAACTCTAACGAAAATTTACGTTGGGTCCTTCACTTTAACTGAAACATTAATGGGGCCTGAATTCTAACTGGAATTGCTAATGGGGCCTGAAATTTAAATAGCCCTATTACCAAATGCTGAGAAAAGACTGTACTTTTACACATCAGATACACATTTTTTTTCCCTTTTCGAAAGTTGAGCGACGAAGCAAAATGAAATCCACCTTGGGCCTGCGAATCAATTCAAAGTTTGGAAAAAGATTTGTCAAGGCAAATATATAAAATAAAATGCCAAACTTATCTAAATCAAGAAAGCAGCTTATGCGAAGGTAGTAGGTGTAGGTGATGAAACGTGGCCGTTCACTTGAGGCTTCTTTCCGCTGCGTTGTTGTGTTATTTGCCATATTTAATACTAATCATATTTAACCGGTTCCACTTTTTATTACTATGCAGTATGTAATATGATCAACAAACTACAGTAGTGGGGGGAAACTTGAATCTTTGCGTTGACCGTCGACTAGCCTTAGGCGTAGGTAGACTACGCAGAAGATGCTATCTCAATCGGCCTTGGCCCTCAAACACTCTTTACTGCTCCATTCATCTTTCTCCTTCTTCAAAAGGTTTCTTGCGCTCTCATCGTATAAGCTTTCAACTAACGTTGAAATAAAGTGAAGCTGTTCGTTGGCTGGCTTGCTCTGATTTCTGATGCTTCTACAGTGGATGGTTCACTCGTAGTTTGATGTGTCGAAGTTTGAAAAATTATGATATTATATACACACATAGTTGCTCCTTCGTCCTGTCCTAGATTAAAATATTTCAGGCTATATACATAGAACAATAAGAATCTCGGTCAGTTGCAGCTTCAAATATAACTCAGATCCTTACAAGGCTTAGAAGAAGACATTGCAAAACTCAGATACTATTTCACTGAAATCTTTCCGCAGTCAAAGACTCTATCTATATCTTTAACCTTCTCTACGAAATCTAAGCGATGTTAGACCTATGAAGAGATGCATGAATTCGAAACATGCTAGCCGATATAGATATTTGGAGGCCCTTCTTCTGGAATCTGAATGGGAAATTCAGAGAGCAAGAACTTCATTTACTGTTTCAGCCCATGCAATGCAAGTACAGAAGAGAGAATTAAAAAGTTGACCTCGTCACCATTCCAACTGCTGCCGTCTATCTACAACCTTTGGATTCTTACTGCTCGTGTTATTGTTGTGGTGAAGAAAGAAGTAAACGCCGATGAGAATTGTTTGGGAAAATTTCCCACTTAAAGGTGATAAAAGAGCTTATATTTTTTTCCCAAATTTAAAATTCTTTTTTTTTTTTCAGAAAACATACCTGTAGCAGTAGTTTCGGACGCTAGCAAAGCCGAGGGACCGTCCATTTGCTTGGCCTTGGCATTTCCAAACCGTGACGAACTTTGCTGAATTTGAAAATGGGTTTTGATGAGCATTGATTTGTCCATCTCTTGGTTGCCCGAAGATATAGTTAGGCGTCGCCATTGATAAAGAACAGAGAAGTGTCTCACTATGGACTGTAAGCTCTTTCCACTTTTTGAATCATCATACGCCGAAGCACGCAACTCTTCGAATCTGACGTCGCCGATGGTATCACAAGAACCACTGCAAAAAAAAATAATAATAAAAATTAATCACTGACACCAAACACTATCATAACGAGTGACTGATGATCCATTCCAAGAAAATTTGGATAACTGAGGTATAAATTGCACTAGATTTGGTCGATACTCACCATCTTTTATGACCGTAACACGTAAGCCTCCATGATGGCTTCTCATTTAAAGCATCTTCGATCATAACGCGTTTGCAGTCCTCGACATCCGTACACCTGAATGTGCATCAAAGAATCACCCACCACTCAAGTAACAGCAAAACCAAGACCAATGACTGAATTTTAACAAATTTTAGAAAGAAAAAAAAATGAAAATCACTCACTAATGAGGAACTATTGGAGGCTGAGCTTTTTGTTTTCGGAGACAGCGGAGCGTTGTTGGAATTCATTGGGGAGGGAACAGCAACAACTGTCAGTATGAACATGCGCCGAGAATGATAGGATCAATCAAACACCTTGTCTAAGTTATAAATTTTACAATATGCATAGAATCAACAATAGAACTCAGAAAGAGGGATCCCTCTGATCCTAAATCGTTTCCCCCTCTTTTATGGGCATTGCACTGAACACAAAAACCAAATTGGGTTCGGCGCCTGTTGATGCTGAGTCATCCCAAACCCAAAAGGACTGCTCTTGTGTTGTTGTGCTCGGCGTGAAAAAAAAACTTGCATTGATCACCATACTGACAACTTCCAAGATAGAAAAACTACAAGCGATTACATGAATGTAAGTGCTGTTTCTGAACTATACATTTCAAAAAAAATTTCCAAATTCATCAGGTAAAATGGTCGCTCTTCTATGCAGAATATCCACAAGAAAGCCACATATATTTCTGGTAACAGTGTGAAATCCAAATCAATCTAGTCGCTCAGCCACTATCTCGGAGTCGAATAGAGTAAACACAAATTATTTCATAGATGCCGACTATAATTGATAAACCAAACAAGAACGAAGGATGAATAGCAGAGAAATTGAGGAGAAATTAAAGACCTGTGAATCACAAAACCTTCCAAGTTGAAAGTTCCTACCGAGTTCTCTTCTTGGTGGCATGATTTCTAGCGTTGAACTAAAGCTAAAGCGCGCGAATTGATTCAATTCAATTCCATAATGGGCCCCAGGTTCTAAACATTTAATTAAGAGTCACACACTTGTCATATTTTCGGAGGGGCTCCAACGTTCTTATTTTAGGATATTGGCCCACGTTTTGAACTATAAAATGTAAATAACTTAATTTGATAGTGAAATATTGCCCTCTAGCAAAAATAATTTGCACTACATGCACCAGAATTGGTGTCCATAATAGGGGAAGAAAGTTAATGTAATTATCTCCTTTTGAAGGCTAGCTAAGTGGTCTCTCGCTTTCATAAATAATTTTATATTAGCCAAGAATTTAATTCGAATTTTTAAAAGCTGAGACGACGAAGACAAATGAGGCCAATGTTCACACGCTCAATTTAATTATTTACGGCTGACGTCAGTCCAACGGCGTAATATAGTTGCATAGCTGTATGACTTATGTAATTGCGTCCGACTTCTTTGTAAGATTGTGCGTCACTATTGATAACTATGAAGTCTCTATTTCTCTCGACTTAGCAATTAGGATTGCAAACGAATCGAATCGAGTCGAATACCGCAATACTCTATTCGTATCCGGATACAATCGAATACGAATACGAATATTCGAATATTTAATCGAATCATAAAATTGATATTCGAATTCGAATATTTTCTCGAATATCGAATATTCGTATTAAAGTCATTTTTTATTTATTTAATAAAATATAAACATTATTATATAGAAAATATATTGAATTATAATAATTTATATTTAAACATATATTGAATTATAATATATTATGTTTAAATATTTTATTGAATTATGATATATTATTATATGTGAATATATATTACTTATACTATATTTTAAGTTAAATTATTCGAATCGAATAATTCTATTAATTTTCGAATCGAATATTGTGATTTCATATTCGTATTCGAATATTTATCGAATCAATATTCTTATTCGGATTCGTATTCTAAATATTCGAATGTTGAAATTTCGAATCGAATCGGTAATCGAACCAAAAAAGTTCGATTCGTTTGCAACCCTACTTGCAATAGTACCCTATTATTTTTACTTTTTTGTTTATTTGACGATAAATTGATTAGGGGGTGTTGTAACGAAGGTTTCGAATTTTGATAGAGCTAAAAAATATTGATACTACATGATTTTGTGTCATTTAATGCCACCACTCCACAAGCGAATTTTCCTTTTATTACATTATTTGTGGTCTATATTTTTCATAATGTAGGCACCAATGGGATGTGTTAACGTTGTTGTCACGTAAACTATTTAAATAAATGCCCACCTTTCGCCACAATCTTGTTATTAATTATTAAATTGGTTATCTATAATAATAATAGGCACGTATAGATTCTTCAGAGCTGGCTGTAATCACTATTGTTAATATAATAATCACTTATAGGACGAGTGAGAACGATGAAGACACTCTCGCCACTATATCATGCTTATTATTATTAGATTTATGAAGTTGTCCTTCGCACCAATGCTTTTGATCCGTTCTTCTTGATAATATCATTACAAACACAGTCGTCCAACATTCTTTCTTCCTTACAGAACTGATTCTTGCAGTTAAAAAAGAAAAAAAACTGTCCGAAAATGAGAGACCAAACACCAAGCGAAGAAGAATACACCATCGACGAAGCACTCACCTCCGTACAATGCGGAATTTTCCAATTCTCAATCTTGATCTTCGCCGGCCTAAGCTGGCTATCAGAAGCCATGGAATTGACCATCCTCTCCTTCATGGGGCCCGCCATAAAATCTCAGTGGGCCCTCGCCCCCGCCGAGGAAAGCCTCCTCTCCACCGCCGTCTTCTTCGGCATGTTCGTGGGCTCGATCTTCTGGGGATTTATATCAGATTCATACGGTAGAAGGTACTAATAAATACTTCAACTATTCTTCATACAAACAAACAAAAGGTCGATTTTTTTTTTTTTTCGTTTTCTTCCTATTTAGGATGGCGATTCGAAGCATGCTCATAGTGATGGCTTCGTCGGGTACTGAGTTCGTTTTCGCCAAACTATACGACCCTTTTGATGCTTCGGTGTTTTCTTGGATTTGCGGTGGCGGGCTGTCATATATTGCAGACGTGGCTCATGGAGTTCATACCTAGTACGAATCGAGGAGCTTGGGTGCTTTTGATCTCTGTTTTTTGATCCTAGGAGAGATGTTAGAAGCTTGCATCGCATGGGTAAGGAAAAGGAAAGGCCTTTACTATATATCCCAAGAAAAGTATGTTGCATAATTAAAACACACCTCTTCTCTTTGCAGATAATCATGCCAAGAATGGGCTGGAAATGGCTGCTAGCAATCTCTTCCTCGCCTTCTTTCCTTGCACTGATCTTCTCTAGCATCATACCCGAGTCTCCGAGGTATCTATACGCACACGGTAGGTTAAACGAAGCCAAGGAATGCTACACAGCATGGCTAGGATCAACAAGACGTGTCTGCCCTTTGGCGTTCTCTTATTACAAGAAACCGACCCAGAAAATAAGCGCAGCTCAAATGCTACCACTCATCTCCTAGCCTTAAACACCTCGAACAAGCCCAATCAGTTCGAGAACGTTGGCCTACTCTTCTCTTCGGGCTTTATGAGGATTACTTCTCTGCTCTTAATCCTCACTTTCGCGAATAACCTGCTGTTTTACGGCAATGTGCTGATGATATCTGCCGTGAGCAGCGACGAGAACGCTTGTGGGTCGACTGATGCTGCTGCTGCTAATACTACCACGAACCTGTATCGTAATGTTTTCATCACTAGTTCGGCGGGTAAGAATAGTCGAATAAGAATTAAGTCCCCGAAGTGACTTTTTTCTCGTTGCTTATCATATCGTGGCCTCTTTTTTTTTTTTTCCCTCTATTGCAGAGATTCCTGGGCTTGCAATAGCAACGCTTGTCGTGGATCGATTGGGTCGTAAGATCACAGTCGAAGCACTAACGATGGCAGCATTTGGCTCGATTCTTCCCATAGCTTTCTATCAGAAGGAAGCTGTAGTTGTGGTGGCTCTGTACTTGATGAGAATGTTCGTTTATGCTGTGGTTAACTCTCTCACCTTGTACGGTAAAGAGGTGGGTTTCCCATATCTTTTTTTTTTCTTTTATTCAATGATCGACAGATTATTGTAATAAGTAGTTTTATGCAATGGCGCAGGTATATCCAACGGCAATACGAAACACAGGGAGTGGGCTAGCGATAGCTGTGGGGAAGATTGGTGGGATGATATGCCCTCTGATAGCCGTTGGATTGGTGAGGGGTTGTCATCTCACGCTAGCATTAATAATGTTTGGAGCTGTAATAATTGCTTCGGGGATATGTGTTCTGTTTTTGCCCGTCGAGACGAAAGGGAAAGAACTGTCCGACGTTGTAAATTAGCAGCAATCTTACGATAGTGTATTGAAATCTATCTACTCGTCAGTTCCATCAAGAATTTCGGCCCGCATTTATCATAACATTACAGCAGCCACAATCTGCTAAGGTTAAACGTAGATGGAATGCAAGAAAAAAAAAAAGATTATTTCACATGGATGAAACATCGATCGGGGGAATAGGGAAATGCTATTATCCGTTATCATTGTAAGAACGTTCACCTGTGGAGAAGGGTTCGACAGAGGAGTCGAATATAGTATTAGTCACACAGCAATGGAAGATCATCAAGGTAAAACAAAGGAGGTTATCAGTGAGCCAAGAACTTGCCATTAGAACTAGTATTTACGACCAAACCTATTCATTCATTACACGCAAGCTCACTAGTGAAGTGTGCCTAAGCTTGTCTTAGGATTTCAGAGCAGCCCACAAAAAGAAAAGAATAAATGGTCAGTCAATGATCATACAGCAACCTTATCCTCATCGTTCTCAGGGCCATAAGAAGTGTAAACCGAATTACTGAGGGAACTAGAAAACCGAGTAATTTCAGCTTCTCAGAACATAACTAGGAACGAACAATCTCGGACCCAAACAACGAAAGACTTACCTACAATCACGAGGCGTTGGCCGGCGAATGATCGGCGGCGGGAGCTTCATTTCTAGGCGGCTCGTATATCTTCGCTCTTTTGAGGATCTCAGCGACGATCCAATGCTTGCGCTTGCTCAACGGTCTAGAAGGGTCCAGCCTCACTCGATCGCCGATGTTGCAGTCGTTGTTCTCATCATGCGCCATGAACTTGGAAGTTCGCTTCACGTATCGATTGTACAGCTTGTGGTGGAACAGTCGGTCGACGGCGACGACGACCGACTTCTGCATCTTGTTCGACACCACCATTCCGACCACCGGTTTCATCGTCACCTGAGAATTGATGCCACTCCGAAATTGAACGATGCTCTTTGTTACCCTGATTTGTATTGGACCGAGCGTAAAACCCTAATGATGATTTTGGAATTCCTTTGGGGATGGTATTGGGCCTCATCAGGAAAATGGGCCGTGATTAATATTTAACTAAAAATTCGTAAATCTTCATTCCAATCTCCTTTAGTTCTTCGTGTTCTTTTTCCGAAACGATAACTTGCATTGAAGGCTAACGATAATCGTGGACCTTAGGTCCTTGACCTCCTAACCATATGAATTTTGAGGCCTCCCCCCAACCACAAGGTCAAGGGGTCATTGGCTTGCATTAATAACAAAGATAGATGACTAAATAGACTAAGGGGTCTCATCGGTACATCGTAATCGGGAGAAACAAAGCTCGCATAGGCGCAACTGAGAATCCCAAAAGGGGGGATGGTCACAAGGGACCAAAAAACGACAGAAAACAATACCTATTGTCAACAACCAAGAACTAAAGAATTTAAAACAGAAAAAGCTATTAAGCTAAATCTACTATACACTTCACTTTAACCTGGCCTTCGGCTTCTGAATTTGTCTTCATCGGACTAAGGACTCCACAAGGAAGAATAGGCTCCCGACCCAAGGGCCGGAGAAACGAGGTCCCACTACAGGACACTCAAGGATGGCGAGCGCAGGACGGCCGATGGCGGAGCCCGGCACAACGTTGGAGGAGGAAAAGGCGGTGGAGGAGTAAGACGGGCGGGCAGAGGGCTGACAGGCTGGCGGGCTGGCTGGCTGGCGGTCTGGCGGTGACGACTGGACGGCTGGTGGCTTCCTGCGTAGCGGGCAGAGGGCGACGAGAGTGCGGCGGGTAGCGGCGATGGCGGTCGGCGTCTCTGGAGGTACCGTCGATGGAGTGAAGTAATTTTTTATTGTTAAAGAGAAAAGCAGAAGAAAAAATCCAGAAAACTAAAAGGGCTCCCCCAACCTCCGCTAATGGAGGCGAGGAAGGGGGGTAGACGGTGGTGTGGGTGGGGTGGTTGGGGTGGTAAGGGTTAGTGCTCGAGGTTCTGGTGAGGAGGGAGGAGAAAATTTTTAGAGAGAAAAATCCAGCTAACACATTAGTTCTTCATGTTCAAGATCGTGTATTTTGTTTTTTATCGGTTTTTTTGTTTTGTTTGTCTCGTGCTCCGTGTGAGCCTTTATTGTCTTCCGTTTTGATGCTACCGGATTGACCCCCTCGGGCTATTTAGTCCATGTACTTTTGTTAATGATATTGAAGGATCGTTTTAAAAAAAAATCTCAGAAGCTATTGTAAGCAATGTTGTAAAACTCGCTAGGCGCTAGTCGGGCGCCCGAGGGGGGACTAGCGATTAGGCGGGGCCTAGGCGGTTTTCTAGGCGGAAATTAGTCGGTATACCAATTTTTTATAAATTTTATTTATAGGCTAATATACCAAACTAGGGGTGTAAACGAACCGGGCTGTTCGCTAACAGCTCGGTCAAAGCTCGGCTCGAGCTCGAGCTCGGTTCGTTAACTATCGAGCCGAGCTCAGAGCTAAATTTATATGGATCGATAGCTCGTCGAGCTTATCGAGCCTATATATATATAATATATATTTATTTATTATATTTAACAATTAAAAAGTCTAAAATACCCACTTTACATTATATATAACAAAAACCTAAACCTAATTTTTCTATTCCATAGCCGCACACCATCCATTCGCCACCCACCCACCCACATCATCACTTCACTTCATCTTCTCCATTCACAAAAAAAATGTTCGATTTTTCCTGCAATTCGAAGGAAGTCATCATATAAAGTAAAGAACTAACTCACTTCCATATCTTCTTTTCTTGTAGCTGCTTAGCGTTGCCTCTGTTCTTGGTGAGAAGGGTTCGTCGTGCCGGTTGCCTCTAACAACCCTTTCCCCTCTATTAGATCAGTTTAGCAGCGAAGATCGAGAATTAAAGAGCTCACTGATATTAACCGTTAGCTTATTTCTTTTGTATAAACTGTTTAGAATAGTTTATTATTATATACCTGAACCAGATGTATATAAATACCTGTACTGATTTGTTTTTGACCATCGATCATTCAATAAAGGAAATACAGTATTATTTTTCTTTGCTTTTCTCTCCTTCTCTCATTCTTCTCACGTTCTATTCAAGACAAAGCAAACCTTCTAATATGGTATCAGAGCAGTGATAAATTTCTGCTGTTATTCTCATCTGATTTCTTTCAATTGATCTCAAATCAGAGTCTTGAAAGTGTTCGAGGAAATGTCAGACCAGATTCCAGAGACCAGCAATGCGAGTCATGCAACCACTCCTTCACCAATGGATGATCCGTTGGATCCTTTTTTTCCATCGTACAGATAATCCAGGTCAGATTCTTGTTCATCAACCATTAGTGGGGGACAATTATCGCTCTTGGAGTAGGGCAATGACAATTGCTTTATCAGTCAAGAACAAGAACGGATTTATAGATGGATCGATCAAGAGACCTGCGATTAATGATACAAAAATGACTTTGGCATGGAAAAGAAATAACGACATAGTCGTTTCTTGGATTCTCAACTCTGTTTCGAAAGAAATTTCGGCTAGCATATTGTATTCGGAGTCCGCAAGAGATATATGGATCGATCTTCAAGAACGATTCCAGGAAAGCAACGGACCAAGGTTTTACCAATTGAGAAGGGATTTATTGAATCTGTTTCAGAATCAATCTTCAACTGGAATATACTACACAAAGTTGAAATCATTGTGGGACGAACTGTCAAATTTCAGGCCCTCTTGCACGTGTGGAAAGTGTACCTGTGGAGGAGTTCAAGATTTGAAAGCCTACTTCGAAAGAGATTATGTTATAACATTTCTTATGGGTTTAAATGACTCCTATGCTCATATACGAGGTCAGATCCTATTGATGGATCCTTTACCTCCGATAAACAAAGTATTCTCTTTAATATCACAGGAAGAGAGGCAACGATCGATCTCGTCAGCGCTGGTTTGCACGACACAGCGCAACATATGTCTCTACTTGCCAAGGATGCTATAAATAATTTTGTTCCCCAACAGAAGAATAGAAGAGCTCCTATCAACAATCGAAAAGAATGGAATAAACCATATTGTGTCCATTGTAGCAGATCAGGACATACTCAAGAAACTTGCTATAAGCTTCATGGATTTCCACCTGGCTACAAACAGAATTCAAGATTCAAGACAACGATGGTGAATCATGTAGTCACCGATCAGCACGGGCCTGAAGATGCTAAAGAATCAGATCAGTTGAATTCCATAGTAGCGAGTTTCGTCCAACAACTGAGCAATCAACAGCTGCAACATTTTAAAGAATTAATCAATAGGACTGATATTAATCAAGTCAACAACCGGGCTGTTCAGACGGAGACTGGTATAGGTAACAAAGGAGGTATTTGCTTGTCATTTAATCTTCCAAAGTTGAGTTCTGAAAACATTTGGTTGGTTGATTCATGGGCATCAAAACACATTTGTTGCCACATAAAGCAGTTTTATTCTGTATATCCCATTTCTCCTTCACTCATAACACTACCTAACAACAATTCCGTTGAAGTTTTCTGGGCAGGAACAATAAGAATCAGTGCAGATTTTATATTGAATGATGTCTTCTTTGTGCCTCAGTTTAATTATAATTTGTTGTCAGTTAGTTCCTTGACAGCAAATACCAATTTATTTTTAACGTTCTTTGATGATCACTTCTTATTCAGGATTCAACGAAGAAAGTGACGATTGGCAAGGGTAACAAATGTGAAGGACTATATGTGCTGAATGTTGATAATCTGTTATCTGATGTTAAGATTCTGTCAGTATTACATGATAATTCTTTAGAGATTTGGCATAAAAGGCTCGGACACCCTTCTAGTAGGTGTCTAGATGTATTGAGACCTTTGTTGAAATATAGTAGAGCATTTGACAAAGAAAATTATTGTAAGATATGTCCACTAGCAAAGCAAAAGAGATTATCTTTTAATTCTAATAATAAAATGGCTTGTTCAGCATTTGATTTAATACATTGCGACATATGGGGCCTTTCAATACTGCTTCTCATACTGCACATAGATATTTTTTAACAATAGTTGATGATCATACTAGATATACTTGGGTGTTTATGCTGAAAAACAAGTCTGATGCATCAGCTGCAATTATTTTTTTCTTTAACATGGTTCAGAATTACTTTGATAGTATGATTAAAGTGATAAGAACCGATAACGCAAAAGAGCTTAATCTTGCAGACTTTCTGAGTAGCAAGGGAACATTACACCAACTTTCTACCGTTCAAACACCGCAACAAAATTCGGTCGTGGAAAGAAAACACCAGCATCTCTTGAATGTGGCGAGATCTTTGTTTTTTCAATCAAAGCTGTCTCTAGATTTCTGGAATGAATGCGTGCTTACAGCTGCCTTCTTGATAAATAGGGTGCCTTCTAAAGTTTTAAAGAATAAGTCTCCATATGAAATGTTGCATCATAAGCCCGTTGATTATTCTATGTTAAGAACTTTTGGATGCTTGTGTTATGCTTCAACATTAGCTGCCAATAGAAGTAAATTTGAACCTAGGGCTAGGGCTTGTGTATTCATAGGTTATCCTAATGGCATGAAGGCATATAAAGTGTTAGACTTGAAAACAAGAAATGTGTTCATCTCCAGGGATGTAACATTTCATGAACATGTTTTCCCTTTGCAGGAATTACATAAATCTTGCTGATGATTTTATTGATTGTGTGTTGCCTAATGTCACTAATGAGTCTTCGAGTTTTGAAGATACAGATTTTCGTGATGACGATGACAGCTTCGCTAATCAGCCCCCAGCATCAGTGACTGAAGAACAGATTCCTACACCTTCAGAAGTTCACACTGAACAAGAGAATCCGGTTGAGATTCCACAGATGATCAGGAAGTCTATTAGACAGTCTAAAAGACCATCTCATTTGCAGGATTACCATTGTCATTCCTTATTTCAAACAAATGTCCTTTATCCTATTTCTAACTTTATGTCTTATGATCAGTTTTCTCATCAATATAAGAATTTTATATTCGCAGTCTCTTCTAATCCTGAGCCACAATTTTATCATCAAGCTGTACCACACAAAGAGTGGAGAGATGCCATGCAAGAAGAATTACAAGCTTTGGAAAGTAACCAAACATGGACACTAGTTCAACTTCCTGCAGGAAAGCACTCGATAGGATGTCGATGGATTTATAGGATCAAGTATGATTCGAATGGTTCGGTTGAGAGGTTCAAAGCACGATTGGTGGCGAAGGGTTACAATCAACAAGAGGGTGTTGACTTCAGCGACACATTTTCACCTGTAGCAAAACCGAGCACGATAAAGGTTCTATTGGCACTAGCAGCTTCGAAATCTTGGCACTTGGTTCAAATGGATGTCAACAATGCGTTCTTGAACGGTGATCTACTAGAAGAAGTATATATGGATCTTCCATTAGGCTACAAACCGCAACACTGTTCAGTAGGTTCTCGCAAGTTAGTTTGCAAACTGCAGAAATCAATTTATGGCTTAAAGCAAGCGTCCCGTCAGTGGAATTCGAAGTTGTCTGAAGCGCTGCTGCAATTTGGGTATCAGCGTACAGAATCAGACCATTCACTGTTCGTTAGAGGATCAGGTATGGAGCTTGTCATTGTATTAGTTTATGTTGACGACTTGATTCTTGCAGGGCCATCTATGACTGCAATCGAGAGTACAAAACAATTCTACACAGCAACTTCAAACTGAAGGATCTAGGTTCTTTAAGATACTTTCTTGGATTAGAAATTGCAAGGCACTCAACCGGGATTTATGTCTCTCAAAGGCAGTATACTATTAAACTCCTTGATGATACTGGTTACTTGGGATCCAACCACTCTCGACACCAATGGATCCAAAACTGAAGCTCACCATGTCAGAAGGAGATGATTTAGCTGATCCTGCTCAATACCGAAGACTTGTTGGACGGTTGATTTATCTTACCTTCACACGCCCAGATATTTCCTTCGCGGTGCATAAACTGAGTCAATATGTCAGCAGTCCCAAATCTACACATCTCACAGCAGCACACCATTTGTTGAGGTATCTCAAAGCGGCCCCTGGTCAGGGACTATTCATGTCAGCAGACTCGACTTTGAAGATTTCTGCTTTTTCAGATTCTGATTGGGCTACTTGCCCGGACACAAGAAGTCTGTGACTGGTTTTTGTACTTTTCTTGGCGATTCCTTAATTTCTTGGAAGGCAAAGAAACAAACGACGGTGGCTAAATCTTCGACAGAAGCAGAATACCGAGCTCTCGGGTCCACAACTAGTGAAGTATTGTGGTTACGACAATTACTTGCTGAGATTGGTTGTTCGACGGATCATGTTCCCATCATTTATTGCGATAATCAGTCAGCAGTTCAACTTGCTTCCAATCAGAAATTCCACGAACGCAGCAAACACATAGAGATCGATTGTCATTTTATACGACACCATTTGAATTCAGGGCATATCAAGCTTTTACCCATTCGCAGTGCATTCCAGCTTGCTGACATTTTTACTAAAGCTTTGTCTGCTGTTTCCTTACATAATATGTTGTCCAAGATGTCCGTTGTAAATCCATATCGTCCATCTTGCGGGGGCTATTAGATCAGTTTAGCAGCGAAGAATCGAGAATTAAAGAGCTCACTGATATTAACCGTTAGCTTATTTCTTTTGTATAAACTGTTTAGAATAGTTATATTATTATATACCTGAACCAGATGTATATAAATACCTGTACTGATTTGTTTTTGACCATCGATCATTCAATAAAGGAAATACAGTATTATTTTTCTTTGCTTTTCTCTCCTTCTCTCATTCTTCTCACGTTCTATTCAAGACAAAGCAAACCTTCTAATACCCTCAAAATCAAAGGTCAGGGCATTCACCTTCATCTAAGTACCAAATTTCTCTTGTTTTTTTCTCCGTCAAAGAATGAAGAAAAAAGAGTACCATGTCAGCGTTGGACATCGCAGCTAACGAGCTCTCTCCTTTCGCCATTGCAGCGTTGCCTCTGTTCTCGCCCGAGTCATTACCACATTTAAGCCTTGCAAGAACCCTAGAATTTGATTGCGATTAAGCACCAAGTTTTGATTTCTTCTCTATTACGTTGCTTCCAGATTTATTGTTTTGTTGTAAGTGGAAATATTGTGGTGTTGCTGTATAAGTTCTGCCGTATTTTTTTTTACATAATTAAAAATCGAGCTCGAGCAGACTCGAGCTTCTCCAAGCGAGCTCAAGTATTATCATTTGATCTGATTCGAGGCCTATCGACCCGAGCTCGAGCTGCTCGATAACCCGTCGAGCCGAGCTCGAGCCTCGAAATTTTAAGCTCGAGCTTGTTAATCTTTATCGAGCCGAGCTCGAGCTGGGCCATGTTCGGGCTCGGCTCGGCTCGGCTCGTTACACCACCCTATACCAAACTAAAGCTATATTAAACTTTTCTAATAAATAAATAATGTCAATCCTAATAATGTTGTTTGTATTAATAATAAAATTTTGCAAAAAACAAATTGTTTTTAATTTTTTTCAAAAAAATTAAAAAAAAAATTGGTCCGCCTAGTCGGCCGCCTAGGCCGATTTATCAGTTCCACCGATTAATCAGCCGCCTAGCAGAAAAAGCGCCTCGGGCAGGCCGCCTAGCGCCTAGGCGCCGCCTAGCCCGAGTTTTTTACAACAGTGATTGCAAGATGACCAGATTGCATATTACCTATATGTGGGATGGATCATGGTATCTAAGGTTCCAATCCTAATTAAAAGTATCTTTTCGTACAGCATCTTCTATTACTAGTAGTTCCTTAGTCTGTGGAACTTAACTATGTAGTTTGATTTTTATTTAATTTATGTTGTTAGTAATGTGTGACTTGAAAGTTGAAACAAGACACAATAAAAACGTGTAATAAAAGTTTCTCAACTATCACCGGTCCCCTTTTGTCGTCGTCTTAACTCTTAACTGTTAGGAAAAATGAGAGGGAGAGAGAGACTAGAGAGAGATGGAGAGAGAGAGAGAGAGAGATTATTTTTTCATATATTTTAATAGAAATAACGTATGAAACATTTGAAGTATAATATCTTGTTGATGATGCCATGATATGATGCAGTTGATAACGTAATTGCAGTATGGTAGATTGGTAGTGGTGGATGGTCCTCGTTTTTCTTTCTAATAGCATTAATGAATAGTTGATAACTTTTTTTCCCCGGATAAATATATCGGTGTATGAAATCTCGTTTTGGGTTTTATAATTATCTCGGCACAGAAACAATATTATTACTATTACTAGTACTTAAGAGCCCATAATAAACTATATCCGAATTTATTAAATATGTTATTCAATTGAAAAATTTATGAGAATTAGATGGGAAATTCAATAACACGCAAGACTACAATCACCATGGAGATCATTGCTACCCCTTAGAGTTAGCCATAGCTCACTGATTTCCTCAATTTCTTAAATGATGAAAAGAAAAAGGGAATGAAATGTCAAGTATTTGATTGAAAATAACATTCGACTTTGATTGAATATCCCGACTTCAGTTCACCCCACAACCCCAAGAAATTTATTATCTTTTTAAAACAAACACGTGCAATTAAGCGAAAAGAATAGATAATTAAGAAAAAAAAAAAAAGAAACACACACATGACACAATCAACATGCATCATATTTTCTTAACTATGATATTTATATTAACTTTAATGGGTGATGGCGCATTGGATAAGAAATGTTTGGCCAGTCTAAGAGCAACTTGTCTATCAGAAAACAATACAAATATAGCTTTTTATCAAATTACGTGCACAACCTTCCAACCTACCAAACCAAATCAAATCTTAAGAAAGAACTAAAACGTTAAATATTATTATGCTTCCAAGTCAGATTCTTGTTATGAATGTTCGGATATCGAACTAATGGAGATTCTTGCATGTATAGCACGTCGATCATTTTCGCTCAGAAATCCAAGAATCTGTACTAGATCTAGAATATAATGAAAACCCTAATTCACTTTCTCATTTTTTTTTAAAAAAACAGTTGACGCAAAATGATAGATTAGGCTGCAATTTTACAGCCATGAACAACAGTAACGTTTCGTGTCTCGGCCAGGATAGCATCATCCCATTACCACATGGAAGACTGACAAAATTAAATAAACTTGAGCCCCATGACTATTAAATCTCCATGTGGAAAAAAAAAAACCAAAGAACTACTCTTTTTGTATAAATATTTATTGGTATAAAAATTTAAGAGCCGAAAGCGATTGACATAAATGGTAAATTGTGGTGTAGGTTCATGGCCCTCTTTATGTGGCTTTCAATTTTTCCTTTTTTTTTTTCTTGTGGTACACACTCATATTCCCCTTAAAGAGCTATATAGGCTGCCTTCTATAATATGTTCTCTACCAAGGAAACAACAACGACAACAAAACCCTTATTACCACCTACTTCCCCTAATCTATGGAAGTTTCGTTTCAATACATGTAAGGGCACAAAGAAGAAGAAAAATCTTCAAAATCCTTCACCGAGTGCTCCAAAATATAGTATAGTTAGTAATGGAGTGCGAAAAAAACCAAGACAGCTCACCAGGTTAGAGTGGGAAATGATGGGTTTATACGGTGGTAATATGCAAACAACTAACGTTGGCCTCTTATACTGCAATAACGACATGGGAATAATCTCCTCAAAAACCTCTGATGAATCTTTCTACTGTCCAATCACAGACGACGAACACAGTACAGTGTCTGCCTTTGGTAGTTCTTCGCAGTCTACGAAGAAGAACTGCGATAATAACAACAGCAACAAACAAGGTTCTTCTTCTTCGAAGAGATCGAGGGCTTCGTATCAGAATATGCAAAACCCTTTCTGCCAAGTTGAGGGCTGCAACCTCGATTTGAAGATGGCAAAGGATTACCATCGCAGGCATAGGATTTGCGAGGGACACTCGAAGAGCCCTAAGTCGTCGTGGGAGGATTGGTTCGTCGTTTCTGCCAGCAATGCAGCAGGTTTTTTTTTTTTCTTTTTTTTCGTTCGTTCTGATTTCTCGAGCTAGCCTTTCACGGTTTCTCTTTTCTTTTTTTGTCCTCCCAAGGTTTCATGATTTGTCGGAATTTGACGACAACAAGAGGAGTTGCAGGAAAAGGCTTTCAGACCATAATGCGAGAAGGCGAAGGCTGCCCCCCGACCCATTGCATCATCACCTCAGTTCATCGTCTTCATCAATGTCTTCTGCATTATATGGTACACTTTTACTTTATCTTCTTTATTACAAAATAAATCTATAAAATAGATGAACCCGAATAAGTCACATGTACGAGAGAATGAGTTATAAAACGACGGCTACTCCAGCCTATCACCAATTGGTATTAGCATGGAATCCATCAACTTATACGGGTCCAACTCTCCTATTAAGTGGGGCCGATCTGACCCAATAACGGGATTTCACAACACACTGTGACACCACACCATGGGTTGGTCTAAGTGGATTTAGACTCATACCCATTTGAAGATCCAATGAATTTTCGACATGAGCATGAAGTAAAGCAACGTTTCTTTCCCGAAAACAGATCATAGCATTCTGTTGATGAATGGCCTTAAGAGCATCTCCGAGCGGCAACAGCAGCAGCAGCAACAACAAAATCCCTTCACGGCCCAAATGGCGTCGTCGTGCCTGGTCGGGCCATCGAACGTTGGATCGTCGTGTTTTCTGAGCGATGTTGAGATCCTGAGAAATACTACAGCAACCCATCAAAGTAAGCCTTGTATCACAATAGTTTTTATAGACAAAAAACTAATAATTGTCTTTCTTGAATGGCATGTAGCTCTCGTATCGACTAGTAGTGTTCGCTCTCTTCTGTCATCGTCGTATTCTTGGTACGAAGACGTGCATCAAGCTGTAATGAACGGAGGAGAAGGAGGCAATTCTTCTATTTCTGCTGCTGCTCATCATATGCAAGAACAACAACATGGGGGCTGCTTTTTGTTCCACCCAAAGGGTTTTCTTTAGAAGGTTATATATAAAAAAAGGCCCTCCTCTGATCTAAGTGTCCGTTTGGATCGAAGATTAGGAAAGCAGGGCGAAAGCGTCTTTCGCCGCGTTGAAATTCTTGGCGCCCAAAACAGTGCCATATATGATTCGGTGCGCGAGGCTTTTGCCGAATAAGTTTGCTATTCATTTCTTTGATTTGTTTGACTCATAACATGCGTTTTTACAGTAAGACGTCCGTAACGTGCGTTTGATTAGTGACGTAGATATCAATTTATTTCTTGTTTTATGATGGTCAATTTGATATTAATATTATATATATTTGAATAATCACAAGAATATTTTTAACAAAGTGGGACAGAAAATGAAACACGAATTGTGGGACATATGATTTCAACCGTATTATGAATAATTAAAACAAAGGAAGTTTAGCACACATACAAACATATTAAATTATTTTATATTTGAACATTTTAAATTAATAATTTCGTTATTTAAAAAAATAATCTTAAAGGATAAAACCGTAGTAAAATAGAAAGATGGGTAGATTGTAAGCATAACACATTGATGGATCAATTTGACAATTTTTTTATCCATGATAGCTTTTTATAGAAAAGTATCGATATTAGTTTGGTCGAGCAGTACTAAGTATAATTAAGGTTACGAATTCAATTTCGCTTCTGTGTCTTAAATATGGAAAGTATGTTGTGCTTTGGGCAAGTCAGTATTCACAAACTTAGAGAATTAGTCTCGTTGTAATTTGGAACAATCTATAGCCAAACAATGATTTTCGAAATCGATTACGATCATATTTGGTTGAAACGTGAAAAACTAGTATCGCCTAAAAAAGTGAGATACTTGTTAAATAAAATCATTAGAAAGATTTGATACTTGGAATCGTTTTAGATATCTTCGGCTTTTATGTTTTAAAATTGATACTATACCCATATTATAAGCCCAACAAAAAATTTGAAAGTAGGAGGATACCTTAAGTACAAAAATTGTAGTTCTATATGCCTAAATTTTATTAGAATCAATCTCATTTCGTACAAAAATCAACTACTTTAGTTCATGATTCGATTTCAAGAATATTTATTATCTATTTATGCATTAAACTTAACAAATAAGAGTATAATAACCAAAGGAAAATAGAAGTTGAATAGAAAGTGGGCATTAAGTCTTATTTCTTTTATCTAAAATATATTTCTTGCTAAAGTTAAAAGGGCATTTTGCCATGTGTGAGTCCGCCTTTTACTTCTTGATATTAGAATAAATATATTTGTTAATTAATTTATACTCGTGTGGTTGGGTGCTTTATTAGTGTGTCTGTTTGTATTCAATCTCTCCCGCGAAGCATCAATTTCCCCCCCTCAAATTATTACATTTCTCTCCAATTTCTTTTGTTTTCTTGGTCAACCTTGGCAGATCTGTGATTTCGGAGCTCCTTTTCCCTTCGATTTGATATCTATTGAAGTTAATTTACTGAGGGGTTGGATGGAGGACGGGAAGCAGCAAGGCATCGACCGGTTCGATCCAATCTCATCTCACGGTTGGTTTTAAGTTTTAATCATGGCATGGTTTTAAGATCTTCATGGTGGGGGGTTTTTCCGTGATTTTTATCATGTATTAAGCCTTTAGTTGTTTCCTTTTCTTCTGTCCCCTTCTCAATTTTAGGGTTTCATCGTTTATGCGAAGATAAAAAGTCGGTAGGTGTGGAATCATTAATCGATTTTAGGTGAAGGAATCTGAATTAATAATTTAGCTATCAAAGTTGAAGTTTTGATTTACAGTTTCCCTTCTGGGTTTAGTGAGTGTACAGTGTACTGGTGGATTGATTATCTGCTTTGGTTAGAATACCTTCGGTTTCTGCACTGAAGTTTTACTTGCGGAATGAATGTCGTATAGTGATCTATCCAATTTTGGTGCTTATTTCCCGGCTACTTAAGCTGTGGTAGGTGATCTCGTTTAAACTTCCCCTATCACAAATTGGCGGGACATTTTGGTTTCGTTGACATATTTTTGCACTTATTGATGCAGCTGGTGGAGCCGGTGAAATTAATGGAACTGAAACAGGTGCTAAGCAGTTAATAGTTTTATTTTGCTTTCTTTTAATCGCAGTCTGAATTAACTTGCGTGATATGTTCCACAAGTGCTAATAATCGATTTGTCTCTGGCAGCCACTAGTACAAAAGATGAAAGGATTGTTTCGGAAATTCCTTCTTCAGATGCTTCCAAAATCGCAGGGGCTTCAAGAAAACACCAAGGCTCGGCCTGCAGCTTCACCAGCGACTGGAGCTCACACATCAATACCTCCACTTAACTCATATGCATCTCAGGAACAGGGTTATTATATCGGAGGTAGAGTTTGCAAATTCGTGTACTGTAACTTCCTTGACCATTTTGGTAGATCTGACTCATAGTGATCATTTATCGAAGAATGACTCTGGTTGTCAAATGATTGAACAACCGGAGCAACTTACGTACGATACTTAGTTGACATTCATAAAAAGTATCTATTGAATTATGAGTTCAATACATCCTGTTTAGCAGAAAGACGGGTATTCCTTGCTCATTATCAGACAATCACTCATTCAACAATTTCATGTGGGACTAATACTTAGTTAGAACTCCGTTATTCTAGTTTTTTTATGATCGATAGTGCTACTTTTTTCAGTAGCCAAAAACGTGTCAATTTGTGCTGGGTGGATACTTCTAGTTATTCTTGTCTGTCAAATCTTTTCTATTGATTTGTTCTACATTTGAAAAAGACTACTGTTTTGGTCTTCCTTAGGTCCTGGCTACAACAATGGCAATGCTAACTGGATGAGCATTCAAACTATGTTAACACCAACAATTTACATGTCATGCCTCCAGTAAGCTGGCTTAACTTCCTTAGGTCTGAATTTTTTTGGTCTCTGCAGCATGTACTAACCAACTATTTCGAAAAATTTTCAGGGGATGTACAATGATAACTCTTCATTCTATTTCCCCCCGGGGTATGGCTTCGATACATTGGGTCAATTTTCCCCTCTCGCTAGCCCTTTGTCTCCATTATTGATCGATGGCCAAGGTCAATTGTTTTCTCCACATCAAATGCCAATGACTCCTTCATACTACCCTCCTTCTGTGTCGCCCGGCCCATCACATGTAAGTTCAGGACTTTCAGCTTCACAAGCCGAATTTGCTCCAATGGGAAACACCAGCCAGGAAACTCTTGTGGACAACCCTTTTTTTGGGCCTGGATCGGGTTATTATCTACCTTTTGGCTCTTTTGGTGGGGACGCTTTTGGAAATAACACCCTTGGTCTTTACAAATATCCGGGAGACTTTGGATCCAATGAATCATTGCCAAATCAGTCGAGTTCCATTGATAGTAGCATGTTTGTGTCTCCATTAAATTCACCAGCCGTGTATCCTCAGCCAATAGGTTAATGGGATCATTTGAGCAAATCCTGGACAGGTTTGTTTCATTTTGTAAAACCTTAAGCAACGCAAAGACATTGACATTGTTATACTAAAGGCTAACCGCTGATTCTATGATAACAGACACCGTTCCAAGGTTTTGGGCTAACATCAACCACTTCGGCCAGACAATTCAACCGTGTTGGGTTCTTACCAAAGCATTGGGTCTGGTTCCGGTCGTCATCGATTTGGCTCTGAAACTGATGGAAGGCGTGAAAGGGATCGCAATCCCTTGAGCCTCTCTACTGATAATACTCTTGGAGATAGAAATCGTGGCCAAGGGCAGTGAAGATTAAGAGCAAGAGCTCTGTTGAACAAGGCTCTTTGGCTATGGATTATACTGGGCTCTCCATCACTGATCTCATTAACCATCAAGATTTCGTCACTGATTATGAACATGCGAAGTTTTTCGTTATTAAGTCTTTCAGCGAAGACAATATCCATAAAAGTATCAAGTATGGTGTTTGGGCCAGCACGCCCTCGGGAATCGGAAGCTGGATGCTGCCTACCTCGAGGCCAAAGAATCGAAGGGTCTTGTCCTATCTTCCTATTCTTTTCGGTATTTTTTTCTCAAATTAATTCTTATTTGTATCTTTTACTATATATACTCCAAGTGTGGGGTTGGTTCAACTTTGCAACTGATCTTATTCGCCAATTATACCCCTGCAGGTTAACGCCAGTGGACAGTTTTGTGGGATAGCTGAAATGGTGGGACCCGTTGACTTTGATCGCGATGCAGATTACTGGCTGCAAGATCGGTGGAATGGTCAGTTTCCAGTCAAATGGCACATTGTCAAAGACGTTCCAAACAGTTGCTTTCGCCATATTATTCTTGAAAACAACGAAAACAAGCCAGTGACTCATAGTCGAGACTCACAAGAGGTTCAGTTTTCTTCTGAATTACTCTTTCCCGCGCTTCTTGAAGATTTTTCCTAATGAAGTTTTATCCAATGAAAGTTCAAACTTGTTTGAGGGATACTCTAACTTACCGTTAGCCTGCAATTTCTGCCATCTTTCTTACAGGTGAAGCTGGAAAAGGGAATCGAGATGCTAAAGATTTTCAAAAACCATGATTCAGAAACTTCCCTTCTTGACGATTTCGAATTCTACGATAAGCTCGAGAAGTCATTATTGGAAGGAAAGCAAAGCAAAGAGCCGTCGCTGCTTCAACTGCCAACAGCACGACGAGCGAATTGATGAATCAGCTTTCGGACAACATGGCTGGTTCGCTCCACATTAATAGTGCTGCTAGAAACGCATCTAACCCAAGTTCGGAATAGCGCCTGGGGAGACAACGGAACTTATAGGAGTTGTGAAGTGATAGTCGGATTCGCTTATTGGGTTTGTCGAGTCGATAGATTTTTATTCATGGCATGCTTCTCCTAATATGTTTACGAAGGTGGTGGGTTCTAAACCTCGGAGGGTTATCTATTTTTCCTTGTTTCTAAGCATTTTTTTTTCTCCTTTTAGTGAGTGGTTTTCCTTGTTGAGATTGGTGGTTGTAGTAGGACTGCTTGTACATTTATAGCAGCAAGGGATTTTACTTGAGTTACTGCTACAATTTTCTTCTATGTTGAATGTTGTGTTAAAACCTAAAAATAGGCTGCTGTGTATTGAAGAAGTGAAAGATTACGGGGATGTATTCTCTTAATTATGCGAAGTCTAGGCACTAAATCGTAAATTTTTAATCCCTCAATTTAATAGAAATAAGATTTATTGTTTTCTTAGAAATTAGCTGGCGCCATCTGATTCGTTTTCTGATAACGGGAAAACGGGTGTACCCACCGGCTTTTGATCCGACCCGTACCAAGAATGAAATGAAACATCAAAACCCCAAATCGCAAAATGTAAGGACTAATCTTTTATTTTTTTTTCCAGACTAATTCTTTTATAAAATGTAAGAAAAATGAAAAAAAAAGGGTGAAACATTGATAAAATAAAAGAAAGAACTTACATCATCACGCTAGTTTCCTTCATCTTCCCAAATCCACAATGGCGGTAAGTCGATTGAGCAATCTGAAGCTGTTTGAAGCGTTAAACGTCATGAGAATTTGCGCATGTTCCCTTCATTTGTTGACTTTTTAACTATTGCAGGATTCTGCGGGGACTACTTTGATGGATCTGATAACATCGGATGGTTCGTCTTCGAAGCCTCCTCCATCGTCTTCTTCCACGGCTGCTCCGGCGATCGATTCGGCGGGTCCAGATGTGGGAGCGCCTGTCCCGATGACAGTAGAGCGGAAGTCGAGGAGGGGGAGTCTGCTGCAGATCCAAAGCGACACGATTTCTGCTGCTAAAGCTGCTTTCAATCCTGTTCGTGCAAACATTAGGCCACAAAAGCAGAAGAAAAAGGTAAATTTATATCGTCGTTGTTGGTTGTGTATGCCTCAAAGTTATATAGTGAACTTTGATTTATGCGTCACTAATTTACTGTTGTATGCGGATCTTTTTTTTTTTTTCTCTAAACTGGCAGCCCGTTTCTTATGCTCAACTTGCTAGGAGTATTCATGAGCTGGCGGCCACATCGGATCAAGTACAGTTGTTTATGTATTTTTATGTTGTAAATTTCATGTAGTCAGTGAATTTTCTTCTCTTGGGGTTTCTGTGTGTTCCTGTTCTTTTTAATGACTGATTGTCTTCATGAATGTGTGTAGAAAAGTTCGCAGAGGCAGTTGGTGCATCACGTGTTTCCGAAGCTTGCTGTGTACAATTCTGTTGATCCTTCTTTAGCTCCTTCGCTTCTGATGGTATGGAACTTCTGCTATGTGTTAGTCACTTGCTTCTATATTATACTCACGAATGCGCCAAGAACAAGTAACAAAGAGTTGGTAATTTTGTCTAGTAGTGCATTTCCCCATTCTTTTCCCTGAGTCCAGGCCAGGAGAAAATTACCCTTTTAACGAGCCTTCTAAAACTCCTGTTATTCGAGATCTTTGTCTCTGTTCCAGCAATGTTCACTATGCTGATCCTTCAATTTCGTCTTTTAAGTGATAGAAATGATGCTTCAATTTTCTCTTTTGTTACTCTAGCTTGACCAGCAGTGTGAGGACAGGACTGTGCTGCGTTATGTTTATTATTATTTGGCCAGAATCCTATCCGATTCTGGTTCACAAGGTATAACCGCTGGCGGCGGAATTCCTACACCAAATTGGGATGCTTTGGCTGACATAGATGCTGTTGGAGGAGTGACGAGAGCTGATGTGGTCCCTAGAATAGTGGAACGTTTAGCTTCAGAGGCTTTGAATGAAGAAGTTG
The DNA here is from genome assembly GCA_027422505.1 of Craterostigma plantagineum. Lineage (NCBI taxonomy): Eukaryota > Viridiplantae > Streptophyta > Magnoliopsida > Lamiales > Linderniaceae > Craterostigma > Craterostigma plantagineum. The sequence goes on from JAPQWV010003529.1 coordinate 29,887, forward strand.
AGTGTGAGTTATGAATCATCATATTCTGGTGTTAAAATTGCTATTCTAACGTGGCATTTGTGATAACTAGCCTATTTACTATATAAATTAGAATTGAGGTACACGTTCTGCTCTAGTTAAAATGATAGCTGTTTCCATTTCTTTGCCTTGAAGTTCATCCCGGAGGCTGCAAGCGCTAAAGGCTCTGACGTATGCTCCTTGTACCAGCTCTGAAATTCTATCCAAGTCGTACGAAATTGTGTTTGGCATACTGGATAAGGTTTGTTCACTCAACACTTCTTTGCTTATTCATCCGTCGTTATTGGTTAACTGTTTATTTCATATCGTACTTTTTTATGAGACATATCATAACTGTTGAGACCTTATATGGTGACATAATGTTCCTGATGCTATTGTGATTTCCTTTTCGCTACTGTTGTTGTTAATAATATTGCCACTGCTTCTAATGATGGTATTATTGCTCCTGTAATTTGTTCTGCTGCTATGGTTATTATGTTATATGGGAAAATGATACGGTCTCTGCTCAGTTGAACTGGTTGTCTCTGTACTAAATGTTGATCCGAGGAGTTGCTTAAATATCTTCTTTTTCAGGTTGCTGATCCTCAGAAGAAAAAGAAAGGTATATTTGGAATCAAGGGCGGTGATAAGGAGGTATTCCCGAGGAAGCTACAATAACTAGTGTGTTCAGTTTAAAGATCTTCCCTTTCTATTTATTGTTTATTTTCAAATGGATCTGGGTTATAAATCTGTAGCCGTTCAGTAACTAGCATTAACTTGTCTGGATGATTTATCAGTCCATCATTCGGAGCAATTTGCAATACGCAGCAATGAGGCATTGAGAAGACTTCCTTTAGATCCAGGAAATCCGGTATTTCTGCATCGTGCTTCACAAGGGTAAGCTCGAATCCCTATTTATACAAACTTAATTTCTTGCACTCACTTGACACTTCTATGTGCTCTCCATCCGCATTTCTTTGACCATTTCTTAATTGTTTGTGCAGCATTTCATTCTCTGACCCCGTGGCAGTGAGGCATTCACTTGAAATTTTATCCGAGTTAGCCACAAAAGATCCCTATGCAGTAGCAATGGCGTTAGGTAACATGGTTGTTTTAGTAATAACTTGTTTATGCATGGTGGTGCGGGCGAAAGTAATTTGATTGCACGTGGCATGCTTGCTATTTGAGTGCTTGCATTGGGTTGCATTGCATGATATGGCCTCTTGCGAATTAGCCTTAGCCATGATGCAAGAGATTTCTCTGAGTTTCGCCAATAAGAACATATAACTGTGGGAACAAAAATGGTAACTGAATGATAATGTGAACGTGTAGTATGGGTTATGAGTTATTTAATATGAGCAACATCGTCTTCAGCTTTTTGATTCTTGGGATAATACTTGGAGTTGCAGTGACAATTAAGTTCTTTCTATGAAGTATTTGATTGTTTCCTTTTGTTGGAGCCTGTTAGTGTCTTTGCATTTTGTGGAGGGTAAGCATGCCACGCGCTGATCTAGGTTGGGATTGAACATATTTGCCGCGGGATATCAGGCTAGCATTTTTCTCATATGTAATTTGTTCCTTCCTGATTGGTTTGGATTAAATCTGCTGGACTAAGTTTATGATCAACCATAATATGCCAGGCAGTAAGTCGTAGGCGTCTAAATTAGCTTGTATGCTTGCTTGTTGTTTCTATAGTGAACTATTTATGGCGTGGATTCTGCAATATCTTCAAAAGAGTATTCTCTAGGCTTGGTTAACTATCTTTTGACAATTCATTTTCTAACTTTCGCAGGAAATCATGCACAACCTGGTGGTATGGTTGATATTCTTGTTTTTTCTTTTTCAATTGATACCTGGCTGAATTGCTGGCTAGAATAATGCTACTCCTCTTATAGGCGCTCTTCATGACATTCTCAACTTGCACGATGTTCTCGCTAGAGTTGCACTAGCCAAATTATGTCATAATGTGTCAAGAGCTCGGGCATTAGATGGTACTTGTTTTTGTCATGGACTCTTGTTTGTGAATAAATTTCTGTTTTAACATATTTTATAAAATTAAAAGTGCTGTTTAATGATCTTAAAGTTTTCTGAGTAGAACGCCCAGATTTGAAGGCCCAATTCAATTCGGTGCTCTATCAACTTCTCTTAGATCCTAGTGAAAGAGTATGTTTCGAGGCAATCATCTGTGTGTTGGGAAAAGTGGACCATTCTGAAAGGTAGAATTATCAAATGTGAAGTTCGCAATTTTTCATTCATTTATCTATCATTTTAATTCCTCAGCTTAGATATCTTTCTACTTACATTTACTTGATGTAGCACCGAAGAAAGAGCTGCTGGGTGGTACCGCCTATGCCGAGAAATGCTCAAAGTTCCAGATGCGCCTTCTGGAAAGGACGCGAGTTCTGAGTCAAAAGATGGAGTTCCACCAAAACCGAATAAAGATAAATCTTCAAAGACAAAACGTCCACAACCACTTATCAAACTTGTGATGCGAAGGTCCGGGTTATGGATCATATTGCTCTGGATAATCAATGATATCAATAATGTGTAGGGAACCTTATAAATTTATTTACCACTCAGTCTTCTGTTCTCTTAATAGGCTGGAGAGCTCTTTTCGTAGCTTTTCGCGCCCTGTATTGCATGCCGCTGCAAGAGTTGTACAGGAGATGGGGAAAAGTCGTGCTGCTGCTTTTGCTTTAGGTTTACCAGATATTGATGAAGGAGCAAATGTTAATGCGTACACGGAAGACTCATATGATGCAGATATAAATCCAACAGCACCTTCTGAAGGTAGTGTTTGAGATCCTGATATAGCTTACCAACATCCCTTCTCAATTTTTTAAAGTAGTGACATTGCTTCACGATCCTTATATTGATTGAAATATGTGATGTCATTGCTAATATTTTAATGCTTTTGATATTCCTATTCTCGTTGCTTTGTTGAGCTTGTCATGATTATTGATTAACTATTGTCCACCAGTCATTCCCTTTTAATGTTGATGCTAGGTATTCGGAGAGTTCCCTCTATGTCTAGTGGGATGGGTGTCAAGGATACGATTGCGAGCTTGCTTGCTTCACTAATGGAAGCTGTGAGGACACAGTCGCATGTGAATGTGTGTATGTGCGTGCAATGGTCATAAAGGCCCTCATATGGATGCAAAGTCCTCATGAATTTGACGAGCTTGGGTCCATCATTGCTTCTGAGTTATCTGATCCATCATGGCCTGCTACTTCATTGAATGATATTTTGCTCACCTTGCATGCTCGTTTCAAGGTAATCGGGAAGTTTATACTTATCTTCAATTCAAGCCAGCCTTTCATGTTGTAGTTGGCTTAGGCTAATATGGAACTTTGTACATAATCATCGATCTGATCAATGGCTTGTTGTAGGTATACTAACCCTCTTTTCTGGAGTCACTTTTGATAAAGATTCATAAAAAAGGCTGGTTTTAGTGATATTGTCTAGCATGAACCTGAAGCTTGCTTTTGCACTCCCATGGAGATATAGTTGCTCCATAGATAGATTTTTCTTTCTTTCATGTCCTTGGTTATGTTGTCCTCCCTTTTTAATGACACTGACATATAAAAAAAAACCATGAATCCATCAATATAGGCGACTCCGGACATGGCAGTTACTCTCCTGGAGATTGCTAGGATTTTTGCTACTAAAGTCCCAGGGAAAATAGACGCTGACGTTCTTCAGCTACTGTGGAAAGTAAGTTCTTTAAATGACCATGAGTCGGATCATTGCCAGTTAATCTTTATTTCACTTCTTATCTACTATTGTATGTTTCAGACTTGTTTGGTCGGAGCTGGACCTGATGGGAAACATACTGCTCTCGAGGCTGTAACTATTGTCCTTGATTTACCGCCTCCCCTGCCTGGTTCAACTTTGGGGCTTACGTCAGTTGATATGGTGTCTGCATCTGATCCAAAGTCTGCCCTTGCCCTGCAGAGGCTAGTTCAAGCGGCAGTAAGTAACCTTCACTATTGCTGGTCCTGTTATTTAGCCCTTACTACTGCCATTTTGATTTTCATCCAATGATACCATTTTGTAGTTTCATTGCACCAATATTTTCTGACTGGTTTTCAGGTTTGGTTCCTCGGGGAGAACGCCAATTATGCAGCTTCTGAATATGCTTGGGAGTCAGCAACCCACCCGGTACTGCATTAATGATGCTGGACGCAGACAAATGGTTGCTGCTGCAAGCTCCCGCAATCCAACATTAGCTGGTGCACTGACTCGACTGCAAAGATGTGCTCTCAGTGGCAGCTGGGAGGTATTATTTTTGGAACTTTTTTTTTGTGTTCATGGCTTCTTATAAAATTTCAGTAAGTAGTTGAAGAAAATCTATTCCTTCTCCATTTTTATTTCTTGTATGTCTGAGAAATGATGAACTAGTAATCAAAGTCATTTTGACTCTCTTTGATCGTGTTGCTATCTCCCCCTTAGGTCCGTATCATTGCTGCTCAAGCCCTGACAACAATTGCAATCAGATCGGGTGAGCCTTACAGGCTGCAGATCTATGAGTTTTTGCATACATTGGCTCAAGGAGGTGTTCAGTCTCAGTTTTCAGATATACACACTAGTAATGGGGAAGATCAGGGGGCGAGTGGCACAGGTCTTGGATCGTTAATAAGTCCTATGCTAAAAGTACTGGATGAAATGTATAGTGCACAGGATGAATTGATCAAGTAAGCACTGGGCAGATAGAGTTGACATTATTGGAGTTATAAGTATCTTTCAGATTAGTTCCCTGACTTGATAAGATTTTTTGTATCTATGTCCAGGGAAATGCGTAATCATGACAATTCCAAGAAAGAATGGACAGATGAGGAACTTAAGAAGCTTTATGAAACTCATGAGAGATTGGTAGATCTTGTCTCACTGTTTTGTTTTGTCCCTCGAGCAAAATATCTTCTCTGGGGCCAACTAGGTAAAGTTTCTACTATTATCATTGTAGTACTAGGCTTGTCCTTTTTAACATTATCTGTATAGTTTTGTAGTATGTTAGACTAGAACATGATGAGAAGTGTTCATGTATTACTGTTAGTAGCGAATGATACTTTGCATGACTATTCCATTTAATCATGTTTATGATCTAACGTGCAGCTTCATAATACTCTGAATATTTCAGTATCGTACTCATTAGTTTCTTACTGCATTTTCTCTTGATTAACACCTCTCATTATTGGAAACCAGCCTCACTATTGTTTTCTCTCCATCTGTTGTTGCTATGAACAGTGCTAAACTTATTGACATATATCGCACTCGGCATAATATAGTGCGTCAGCTGGCTCAGTGATCCTGCTGTCTCGACGGGGATTTCTGACCTTATTTATGAAACTACTAAAACAAGGATTCCTGATCTTATCTATGAAAATGACAAATCGAAATCTGCTGAGCCTCAGTCACTAGATGATGACCTTGTCAATTTCTGGGCTACAAGCCTAGGCGATGCACCTGCCATGAACAGAGTAAGGGTTTGCTTATTTGTTCTGCATCTAATAGTTGTAGCTACTTTGAGTTCTAGTATAGGCATATTTGTGTTAGGCTAATAGTTTTAGCTACTTTGAGTTCTAATATAGGCATATTTGTGTTAGGCTATATTTCTCTTGTAATATGCTTTAGTTTACTTGAACTCATGATTGTTTTGCAACCAATGTAAACTGCGATTTATTCGAAACAATATCTTTTGTCCTTTTTGCGTTCATTTACGTGAAACAATAAGCTTTGTTTTGGTTACTGATACACGAGTTTCACATATCTACTTTTGATTAGGTCACACGAATTTTTAGCTGGCGCTGGTACTGATGCCCCGGATGTGGAGGAGAACATTTTCGCCAGACCGTCTATGAGCTATGACGATATGTGGGCAAAGACCCTCTTGGAAACAACAGAGATGGGGTTAGTGATCTTTCGATCTTTTTAGAAACTTCTCTTTACTGCACTTATATTGGAAATTCAAGTAGATATTCTTTCGACTTCCATAGGAAGATGATGGAAGATACTCAGGTTCTTCTTCTCCAGACTCGGAAGGATCTGTTGAAACGTCCATATCGTCTCATTTTGGAGGAATGAACTATCCTTCTCTGTTCAGTTCAAAACCTTCTTCACAGCCGAAGGTATGCAGATGCCTGCTCCACTTCATGCTTGATATTTGCAAAATCCGAGTACATAATATATTTAGTTCTTACGCAGGAAAGAAAGTGGTGGAAGCAAATACAACAGTTATGAGTGTTTTAATTCCCCGGTTGACCCTTGTAACCTCATTTTATTAGATCTTTTTGTATGCAACTGAAGGATGCTAACGTTCAATATCTTGCAGATAAGGGAAGAACCGCCTCCTTATTCATCTCCCGTACGTCAAAGATACGAGTCTTTTGAAAATCCCTTAGCTGGAACAAGTTCAGACAGTTTTGATGATGGCCGGAAATCTTCGGGAATAGACAGTATGGTTCTGCTCTATATGATTTCACTGCAGGGGCGAAGATGAGGTTTGTAGCCTATGCTACCTATTGAATTGATGATGGTTTCAGAAGGTTTTGGATTTCCTAGTGATTATTTCAGGATAAAATAACATTATGTGCTATGCGTGTTCACAGCTGAATCTCACGGCCGGAGAAGAACTTGAAATTGAAGATGAAGTAGATGGATGGTATTATGTAAGTATACATATCCCTGGCTCATACCCTAATAGACAGACAAATGTAGATTTTATTTGCTTTTCAAGTCATGTTCGAGATAAGAGCTGCCAACAATCATTATTGCAGGTCAAGAAGAAACGACCTGGGAGAGACGGGAAAATTGCTGGGCTTGTGCCCGTGCTCTACGTCAGTCAATCCTAATGTGAGTATATCATTTTATCGACTTCGTTTAGAAGAAACTGTGGTTGTGTTGCGTACTCGGATCGAAGTCGTCGGCTCCATGGTAGAACAAACTGGATTTGTTTAGAATATAGCAGTTTTCTACTATGCTTTACTAATTTTGAGCTTTTCTTCTTGCTGCTGCTGAATAACTGAACCCTATAATTTTCTGACGCTGAGAGTGATTGTTTTCGAATTTAGCTTTCTTTCCACTTGGGGATTCTTTTCCTCAATTTGGTATGCCGAATTTGTGCGAGGAAAAAATGAAGGAAACAATGTTAGTGTATCAAGCAATAATAAGTTGCGCTACCGTTATATCTGCGTTTCCTCCTTTTCCATCTCAGTTGGATCATGTTCGATTTGATTCACATTGTGATTGACTCGATGTTCTCATTTTTATATTTTTACTTAATCCTCGTCAATATGAACACACATCTTCCAATCTTATTCAAGAGCATATGCATATAGTGATTGGATTTACTTGTTTAAATTGCAGGTGTGAGATGATAATCACGCAGGTAGTTAATTATTAGTCGACCTTAGTTTGGAAGGAACAAAAAACATAATTTGGGTAAGTTTGAATTTCTTTTATAGAATAAATTATGTGGGATTTTCTGACATTGCATGTTAATGTGTATTTTACCGAACTGTCAACTCATTATCTTCTTCACCAACAGTGCTTACCCATTGTCCTTAGGCTTAGTTTGACTTTATCAACTGTTCTTACTAACCAATAAGTCTTTATTGACAACCGATGTGTTTTTCATGACTAATTGATATCTACAAACCAAACATGCATGATAAACGATCCAAGAATTTTTCAATCCGTATTTTGATCCTTTCCCCACTGAGAAAGGTCGATCATGCTTTTGATACTTACTTTAGAGTTTAGACGACTAACGAGATTTTACAAGTCATATTGTTCTCATTTATGTGCAATAGTGTAACTTGTGTTTCCGTAATTTGACTCGACCACTAATAAAAGTTACGACGAAAAATTATCAAGGAATAAAATGTAAACCTATCAAAGTCGTCCTTGGAGTTTTATTACTGAACACCGTGTTTCTTTCGCGCCACATGTTCTTGAACCTATCTATCAATCTCGATTATTCATGAATAATGAGGCTAGCTAATGAATAGTTGACTTAGCCTATATTTATTTCCACACACATTCCAGGAAAATATATGGCTATGCCCATGAGTGATGATATCTTAATAACTTTGATGGTTTTATCAAGTGTTTTACTAATAAGTCAGTGCCTGTTTGAGAAGGCGGCGAAAAAGGAATTCCTATAGCATATGTATCGCTGTATAACGTAGAAATTTCTTACATTTCACTTTAAAACCTAGTAATGGAATGAGAAGCTTACTCTCAACTCACTGGAAAAGCATATTGTTATTTCCTTGCATCTTTTCAAAGTAGTCTTTAGTTTATATAGTACAACTACATTGATTTCATTTCGAGCGCCAAACAAACAATAAAATACATAACAAAGCACATTCCACTGATCGAAATAAAAAAGAATACAAGTTTCAATTTTTGAGTCGTTGCTGTTGAAGCCATCCATCCATGGCCATACATAACATCAGCTGATCACTCAAAATGAGAGCTTTTGTGAGGAAAGAGACGAACTGGCAATCCTTTCTCGGGAATCGGCATAGGGTTTACGACAATCTTCTCATCTGCAATGACCTTACTCCACTTGAATCTTCTTACAAGATGATGCATGAAAACAAGAATTTCCAGCCTAGCGTACTCTTTTCCCGGGCACATTCTTGGCCCACCACCAAAGGGCACGAACGTGTACGGGGCGGGACCGACCCTTCGAACCTCGACGGGTCGAACTTTTGTGGCTCGGGGAAACATTCATGGTTCCTATGCGTCGAGTTTGCGCTCCAATATATCTGCAGAAAAATTCACTTATACTTTGTCTGTCTGTCCTAACGAATTATATCATCTGACCATAAATTCAACTAATAATTACCTTCCATCCCTTTGGTATTGAGAAGCCATTGAAAGTGAAATCTGTGAGTGCTTCCCTGAAAGCGCCTTGAAGAGGCGGCGCAAGCCTAAGAACTTCGCATGCAACGTTCCACGAATATTTCATCTTTTGAATGTCTTCCCAGTCAGCAATTCGCCAGGTTTCTTCGACTTTGCAATTTCCATTTGTTCTGTTAAAAAAAGAAGATTAAATCAATATCCATGCATGAAGATGAGAGAGAAATTTCTAGGGTTTTTCTGTTCTTTTTCTTACCCTTGTAGACGCCCTCGTAAATCTCAGGCAACTCAGCTAAATACTTGACAACAAAGGTACACGCAGAGCTAGCAGTGTCGTGCCCGCCGATCAACAGCCCTAAAATCTTATCGGCAACATCGGTCTCATGCATGAACTTCCCATTCTCATCGCTCGTCAGCAGCATATGAGACAATATATCTTGCGTGGGCGAAGCTTTCCCATCAGCCAAATCTATCTTACGCTGCCTAATGATCGAAACGAGCTCTTTCCTTATATAATTCGCGCCTTGATGGCCTTATAGAAAGGCGTCCCAGGGAAATCGATAGGCACGGAAATCAAGCCCGAGGGCTAAGAGATTAAAGGGTCAGAAAATTTAGCGACATGCGTTGGATCTTCGACGCTTAAGAAAAGCCTACAAGCGAGCAAAAAAGTGTAGTTCTTCGCAAGGGAAAGACTGAAACTTGGTCCCTTTTCTCCCATTCGTCTGCGAAGTGCCTCCGAGCTATGTGATCCATTATGCCCACGTAGCGCTGAAGTGCCTCGGGCTTCAGGAAATTGGGGAGCATCTTTCTCATCTTAATCGCTTCTTCTTTGGAGGAAGTTTTGGGTCGACGAAGGGAAGACTTTGTCGACGGAGCTTGGCCACCATGATTGGACGAGCTTGTTCTCGTTAGAGAATAGGAATTTATTACCGCTCGCCCACAGAAAACTGCAGCTTTTTCGCCCAAGAGATGGGTCTTGAAACGTGGGAAGAGTACTTTGCTATTCGATCGAATATGAACTTCTCGGGGGGCCTTTCCAGCCCGTGGAGAGAACTCGAGGCTCTCGCCTATCACGGGCCAGCCGTTTTGCCAGGCGGCAAAGGGTTCGACGGGCCGGCTTGCTCTTGTAGAGAGGAGGTGAAAAGTGAGGGATACTAAGGTGAGGAAAATGGTGAGAAGGGAGACGTAGAAGAGCTCCATGACTGTTATATTGTTATTGGTATTGTTTCCTCCGATCTCCCCTTTCGTTGAGATGAATGATTTCTGTTGAAAAAAAGAAATGTTTTTTTTTGTGTATTCTTGCATATTGTTTGCAGGAATTAAGCTTATTTATAGGCATGCATTTAGATCAACCTTGTAAGTGATTGTGTGGATAGTTGAAATTCGAATCATGTTTAGTGGGTCGGGTCAAGATGGGTTGGCTTGGATCTTTAATTTGGTAAGAGAGTTTTATAGTTAGTTGTAGTGCCACCTTTGGGGTGAGTTTAGGTAAGAATCACTT
>JAPQWV010003530.1:0-40245 GCA_027422505.1 Craterostigma plantagineum
CCCATTTAAGCATGGGTCCTCTCAGATTAGCAGATTTAATTTTAGGTTCTGATATGATTCCTAAATTATTACTTGAGGGAGTTCTAATAACCCATATCACTTTCGCAGAAGTGGTTTTGGGTGTTGCCTCTTTAGGTGACTTGGCCTTTTTGGCTTTTGTCGTCCTAGGCGGAGATTTAGGAACCCATTTGGGTTGAACCTTGCAGTGAAGGTTAATTTCAGCACGTACAAATGCTTTGGTAGGCTTGACTGAGGAAAAGATCTTATAATCTCCTAGGTGTTTGGGGGACTCAGTCGTTACAGGATACCTTAGGTGAGTACATGCATGTACGGCGCCATAAGCTTTTTCTTTATGGCTGGATCTTGTTTCCTACGAGTCTTCCTAGTGGCATTTGTTTCAGAATGATTAATTTTAGCTTTAGATGTAGAGCCTATTTCGTAGTTGGTGCTTCTAAAGGTGATGGGCTGAAGAGTACACGTAGAAGCAATTACTCTAAGCGAAGTAATGGCTCTTTTATTTCTGCGAGTGTCATTTATTGGTACAGAAGGAGTAACATAAATCTACTTGCTCCTTCTTAAGACTAGACACTCCCGCCTTCGATTCTAGTGCTTGCCCTACGCTCCCTGTAGACGTAGGTAAAGTAATTGTAGTCTTAGCAATCTTGACAAAATTATTAAGACACTTTGATCTTTGAAGGTGATTATTCGATTTTCACGCTTTGCAGTATAGCGTGAGAGGTAGTTTGGGAGGATGAGGAAGCTTTGAGATTTTTCATCTCTTTTAAGAGCTTTTTCTTTTCAGCTTCAAAATTCTCTCTTTCTCTGTCTAATTTAGCTTGAGATTCCTCTATCTGTTTTATTAGAGGAGGTATGTACAGAGAATTTTTGTAACGAACGTCTTCGACTTCCTCGTTGTGTGCTTGAGATTCAGGAGGTAGGTGATCGAGCGGATCGAGTAATAAAATAAAACGCATATCGACAACTAACCACGCTCAACAGGCAAGTGTACCTATCGAAAATAGTATATAAATGGCAAATATTCGAGTATCGAACACAAAGGAACTATATACTTTAGAAAACCGTAGTTTAAATATCCTAATAATTTGGGTGTGATAGAACTATAAATTAAACACACAAATAAATATCTGATAAGTAGCGATAACAGAGTTGGGACGATTTAAATAGCGAAGGTATTTGAGACTTCGAATCCCCCTAGCTCGATCGAACGACTAACAAGCTATAAATCTTAGCTAATTATTAGACCGTGAGAATTCCTATTGTATGTATACGGATTCTACGATTGGGCAAAACTGTGCTTACTCGCTTCGACTCGTAACAACTAATCTACGTCTTAAATAGCTGGGCAAGCTTTCCTAACTTACTTAATCGCAGACCGCAATAAATAACGATGAATCCCGCTATTAGATTTGACTCTAATCTGGCAGGATAGTTCAACCTATCTCTAGCGATGAGTTTATTCCGCTCGTTTACGTGTGGTCAAATCGTCGCCCCTCTCTCGAGCGTAGCGTTTGATTTCCCAACAATTATTTCGACCACATAGACATAATCAAAACAATAACATATACCGTAACCGAGTCATAATGAAAAACATATTAATAATAAGTTCAACATACGTACGATCTCACTATGGTTCATCTAATGTCAAATATACGAATTTAGCTACTCATATGAAATACTAACACAACGAGGAGCATAAATAACAAAGAAAAACACATGTTTCTTCCCTGAATTTAGGCTCAGCGGTTCGACCTTCGTTGAGGACTTTTATCGAGCAGGTGGTGGGTGTCTCAGCTTTTCCTTTTCTTACGAGTCCTTTGCACTGTCACTACTCCTCCTACGCCCACAGCCCGTCACAACCACAGCTGCCCACGAATTAGCTCGCTACGTCCATCTATCAATCTCAGCTGCAGTCCCGGCCCGTGCACCCGACTCGTGGTTGTTGCTCACACACACCCACTCACAGCCCAAGGATCAGCCTCGTGCTCCCAATCAGCCCTACCGCCTTGTATGGCTCCGTCCTCTCCAATCCTTGCTCGTTGCGCCTCACCCCCCAAGCTCTGCTCTTCAGGTTGTCCTCCCTCCTCCTTTCAGTTTAGATGCCTTTATTTATAGATGATGGAGGGGAACAAAAAATCTTCACTTTGCAGCTCAAGAACTGCTTGTGATCTTCAATTTCTTCCTTGAGCCTTGCGCTTTATATTCCTCGATCAGATTTGTGTGCTCTGCCGTTCTTGTATGTGACGTTTTTTGTTTTGTTCTTTTATTTCTGCTTTCGTGACATGGGTGAGTGTGTAATACGTATCTCCTTTTGATTTCATTAAAGAAATCTCTAAGAAGAGTGGGCTTGGGTTGTTGGGCTTTTATTGGGTAGGAACTTATGGGCTGAATATTATTCTTCGGCCCAATTATTTTTGGGCCGATATTTGGTTCGACGGTTCATTAAATTCTTTCAACCCCGAATATTCCCGGTTGTAGTTCTTTTTTCCAATATCTGTCAAAAATCAAATATAAACATATACGTATGATATTCGAGGAAAATTCAAATAAATAACAACCGATATTACGCTTTCACGGGGTATAAAACACGATATAAATTTCATTTATCAAATCTCCCCACACTTATGCGTTTGCTTGCCCTCAAGCAAATAATATAAAAAAGGCATAGAAAATGATAAAATCATATAACGTACCAATCAAGAGCGAAATCGCGTAGGAGAAAATGCAAGTAAGTCGGAAAGCATATTTGAAATCAACGACTAACTACACGATTTTCTTTAGCAATACCTATCAAGATTCGCACCTCACAGAGATTCACTCAAATCACTAAGTGTATGGGTTAAGATGTCGGTGATATCTCTCGGGTCATGCATTAATCTAATCCCTACCATAAGCTTGCAAGTAATTCGTAAATCTACCACTTTCAATGATCAAGCGTGAATCGAAAGGTCTTTACCGGGTTATAAAATTGCTGATATATGTAAGATATGCAAGGACTAAGCGCAAAAAGGATATGAGCTGTAGTCGTGTCGGAATCATGCCATCATCTCGATTGCGCCAAAAATCCGTCGTTTCTTGCTCATTACTTCCGTTCTTTTGCATTCATCGTTTTTCTTTTTTTCTTTTTCTTTTTTTTACCAAGCCCTTCTTCTTTCGACTTCTCGATCTAGGAAATAGGTAATATGGTTTTCGAGAGTGAAAGATTATCGGAGGAAGGGTTCTTAGTCGATATATACTTCTCTCTCTTTTTTTCCTTCTATTTTTTTCTCTGTTGTTTTTTTCTTTTTTTCGGCGCTCAGCTCAGAAATGTAGCACGGGTTGCGCTTCTTGAGTCCAGCATTCAACCTCCACTTCTACTATCGCTCCGATGGGTTTATATCTGAATGCTTAATCGGGGTCGGTAATTTATAATCCGGTTTTGACAAATAAAAGGCTCAGGCTCAAAGTGGCTAAGTATGGGGGCCAGTCGTGGTTGGATACTTTGGCTATGGACTGATTCCTAATGCCTTCCTCATTTTCACGCAATCACACTTTAGGTAGTCTCAACACGTAATACACAAGCAAGTTCTGAAGAGAAATAAACTAAGCATGATTCACACAAGAAAAGAAATGAGCAAAAAGCTCGTAGGCTCAAAAATCTCACAAAAATCGGGTTATGTGTACGAATCTCTCAAGTGTCGCCAAGTTCATCATGTAAAGAAGAAGTAGACTACGCATATGTATCTTAATTACTCACAAATTCCTAACATAAAGTCATCCCTGATTAATAAGAAACATGATTTGTGAAAACGAAAAATTTGTGCCTAATTTTCCAAAAATTTTATACGAAAATCAAGCACCTATATAAAATGTTCGCATTAATTTCGCAGAAATTCCCCTCCCCACACTTAAGATCTACGTTGTCCTCAACGTAACAATCATGTAAAACAAGGAAGCGGAAATAAATGGATAAACGAACTTCCCTAAATAGTCCGATATGCATGCTTTGTACGGCTCCTCCCCACACTTGAGATTTTGAATTCCCTGCGATCGTTGAAAAATAAACTCTTAAAAACTAAAAATGCGCATAGAAATAAAAGAAAAACATAGGATAGGCTTGGGGTGCCTACCAAGTAGCGTTTTCTTTAATGTCTTTAGCTAGACACAGTTCGGTGATTTTTAGCTCCGGGTGGTTTCGAGGAGGTGGATAATTTCTTTTTCGAGCGCCTCGATGTCACCGCCATAGTAATGCTTGAGTCGGTGCCCGTTCACCTTGAAGGTCCCATTCTCCGGATGTGTGATCTCGACAGTTCCGTATGGGAATGCTCGGGTCACCGTAAATGGTCCAGACCATCTAGATTTCAGTTTATCGGGAAACAGCTGCAGGCGCGAGTTGTAGAGCAAGACCAGGTCGCCTTCTTGAAATTACCGTTTCATGATTTTACGATAATGATACAACTTAGTACGCTCCTTGTAGAGGCGAGTATTCTCGTAAGCCATTTGCCTCCCCTCGTCGAGCTCGTTGATCTGCAAGTTAGGCTTTTCACCTGCAAGATTCAAATCAAAATTTAGCTTTTTTAGAGCCCAATACGCTTTGTGTTCTAGCTCGACGGGTAAATGACAAGATTTTCCGTAAACAAGGCGATAAGGTGTGTATCCGATAGGTGTCTTGTATGTCGTCCGGTATGCCCATAATGCGTCGTTTAACTTGTTTGGTCAATCTCGCCTATGGTGTTCTACGGTCTTCTCTAGCATACGCTTCAGCTCCCTGTTTACGACTTCCACTTGGCCGCTCGCTTGAGGATGGTACGCAGTGGTAACACTATGTTTAACATCGTATTTCTCGAGCGTCTTTGCGAATTGTGTGTTACAAAAATGCGTGCCTTTATCACTGATAATGCAACGAGGCGAGCCAAATCGTGAAAATAAAGCTTTTAAAAATTTAACGACTACCCTAGCATCATTAGTAGGCAGCGCTTGCGCTTCCATCCATTTTGATACATAATCGACTGGTACTAGGATATATCGATTTTTAAAAGATGTCGGAAAGGACCCATAAAATCAATACCCCATACGTCAAAGATTTCACACACAAGAATGAAATTCTGAGGCATTTCATTGCGCTTAGAGATATTACCTGTCCGTTGGCACCTATCGCACATTTCTACATACCTTTGCGCGTCCTTGAAAATTGTGGGCCAGTAGAATCCACATTCTAGTACCTTTTGTGCAGTTCGGCTACCTCCATAATGGCCTCCGCACGGTCGCGTGTGGCAATGTCCCAAGATATCGATTGTTTCGAGGAAGGTTACGCATCGCCTGATTATGTTATCCGCACAGATCCTAAATAGATAAGGATCATCCCAAAAGTAATACTTCAAGTCAGAGAAGAATTTCTTCCTCTGGTGACTTGCGTATCCCCTTGGTAAAATCCTTGCTACAAGATAGTTAGCAATATCGGCATACAATGGAAGTTCATCAGGTACCTCATGTATAGCGTAAAGGTGTTCGTCGGGAAAGTAATCTCGGATTGTCTCATCTTTTGTAACCTCGTGGGGTGCCTCTTCTAGTCTCGACAAGTGGTCTGCGGCAAGATTCTCCATTCCTATTTGGTCGCGAAACTCCACGTCAAACTCTTGGAGTAGTAGAATCCATCGGATCAACCTTGGCTTTGCGTCCGGCTTCGCAAAGAGATGCTTAATGGTTGAATGATCCGTGTAGATGATGACCTTTGATAGGATAAGATATTGGTGGAACTTGTCGATTGCAAACACGACTGCAAGCATTTCCTTCTCGGTGGTAGTATAATTTGATTGCGCCTCATTTAGAGTCTTGCTTGCGTAGTGTATCGGTTGGAAATATTTTTCCCGTCGCTGCCCCAAAACTGGACCTACTGCAAAATCACTGGCATCGCACATTAGTTCGAATGGTAGCCTCCAATCCGGAGCTACCATGACAGGGGCATTAATAAGCTTATCCTTGAGTAGAGTAAAAGCATTCATACAATCGGTCGTGAACTCATAAGGTATATCTTTTTCTAGCAAACGAGTTAAAGGTCTAGCAATTTTAGAAAAATCATTAATAAATCTACGATAAAAACCAACATGTCCTAAGAAACTTCTAATTGCTTTTACCGACGAGAGTGGAGGTAATCGTTCAATAGTTTCTATTTTTGCTCTATCTACCTCGATTCCTCTAGCTGATACCTTATGACCTAAAACGATACCTTCTCTAACCATAAAATAACATTTTTCCCAGTTTAGCACAAGGTCCGTTTCCTCGCATCGTTTAAGTACCGCCTTAAGGTTGGAAAGACATACTTCAAATGAGTTACCAAAAATCGAAAAGCCATCCATGAATACCTCCATTCCTTTACCGATTAATTTGTCGAAAATGGCCATCATGCACCGTTGGAAGGTAGCCGGGGCATTACACAGTCCGAAAGGCATCCTCCGATATGCAAAGGTTCTGAATGGGCACGTAAAAGTCGTTTTCTCTTGATCTTCTGGTGCGATCGGGATCTGCAAATAACCTGAAAGACCATCAAGAAAGCAATGAAATTCATGACCAGATAAACGTTCAAGCATTTGATCAATGAACGGTAAAGGAAAATGATCTTTTCGCGTCGCGTCATTTAATTTCCGGTAGTCAACGCACACTCGCCAGCCTGTAACGGTCCTTGTTGGAATGAGTTCGTTTTTCTCGTTTGTCACCGCCGTCATTCCACCCTTCTTCGGCACCACTTGAACTGGGCTTACCCATGCGCTGTCTGAGATCGGGTATATGACTCCCGCATCAAGTAGCTTTATTACCTCAGCTTTTACTACCTCCTTCATGTTCGGGTTTAGACGCCTTTGATGTTGCACCACAGGCTTGAACTCATTTTCCATCAGAATCCTATGCATGCAGAAGGTCGGGCTGATTCCTCGACTATCTGATATCTTCCATGCGAGCGCCTTCTTATGCTCCCGTAACAGGTCTAGGAGCATGATTTTCTGTTCCTTCTCCAAATTTGATGCTATGATCACTGAAAGTTTTGAATCGTCCTCCAGAAACGCGTACTCCAAGTGATTGGGCAATTGTTTGAGTTCCAGCTTTGGTGGATCTTCAGTTGAACATTTTTCTTTTTCTTCTTCTTTGCTCGGGTGCACCTCGATGGTAGGTTCCGCCCCGTCTTCGTCTGCGTCTATTTGGTCAATCTCAAAAGATCATTCATGCCTTGGCTCTTCAATCTCTGCTAATCCTGACATCGAAGCAAAAATTTCTGGTTATGATAGTCCCTGCAAAGATAAAAGTCATTCCATGCATCAATGTAAAAGCACTTATCGTCTAATTTTTCAAAAATTTCATGGATTCGGTCATATCGAATGTGACTTTTTCGCCATCTATAGTTAACGTCAATGTTC
This sequence comes from Craterostigma plantagineum, assembly GCA_027422505.1. Taxonomy (NCBI): domain Eukaryota; kingdom Viridiplantae; phylum Streptophyta; class Magnoliopsida; order Lamiales; family Linderniaceae; genus Craterostigma; species Craterostigma plantagineum. The sequence continues at coordinate 7,404 of JAPQWV010003530.1, forward strand.
CGTTACGAACATGGACCATTGTTCCTCCAGTAGCGAGAAATGGCCTACCCAATATTAGAGGAATATTTTCATCCTCCTCCATATCGAGAATAACAAAGTCTGCAGGAATTATAAATTTATCGACTTTAACCAGCACATCTTCTATGATACCCCTAGGATACTTAACAGATCTATCCGCTAATTGTAAACTCATCCTAATGGGTTTGGGCTCTCCGAAACCAAGTCGTTTAAACATAGAATAAGGCATCAAATTAATATTTGCTCCTAAATCGGCCAATGCCTTACTTACGACTAAATCGCCTATTAAACATGGTATAGTAAAACTCCCTGGGTCCTTAAGCTTTTTCGGTAGCTTGTCTGTAGAATGGCAAAGCACTCTCCATGCAACTCAACGGTGGAAACGTCTTCAAGCTTGCGCTTGTTCGTGATAAGATCCTTCAAAAACTTTGCCCAACGAGGCATCTGCGCAAGGGCATCAACAAGTGGTAAATTAATATGTAATTGTTTAAAAATAGTGAGAAATTTACGAAATTGATCATCAACGATTTCTCGTTTAAGCCTTGTTGGGTAAGGAATTTTTGGTTGATACGCCTTGACAGGTGGCTTAGACACAATCTCCTCTTGTTTGTCGGCCTCGCTGCTCGGTTGCGTGGGTTCAACTTTCTTCTTCGTTTTCTGCACTTCCTCGAGCTCTCTCCCGTTACGAAGTGTCACCGCCTGTACATGGTGGTCCTTTGGATTGGTTTCGGTGTAACTTGGCAACGATCCGGAAGGACGTTGTTGGATTGATTCGGCAATATGCCCAACTTGCTTCTCTAAGGCCCGTAGGGAAGACTCGGTGTTGTGCAACCGTGCTTCTTGATTATCCAAGCGAGAGTCGAGCTTTCCCATTAGCTTCTCGAGCATTCCCTCGAGCTTATCAATGCGATTATACGAGGTGGGCTCAGCATTCGCGCAATGGTATCCTTGCGTTCTTTGGTTTTGAAATCCTGGTGGAGCTTGTTGTTGATTACCGTAGACCAAGTTCGGATGAACTCGGTTCGGGACGTAGCTTCGTTGGCCTTGGTAGTTACCCATGTAGTCGACTTGCTCCATCGGAATAGTGGCTGGACAACGGGTTGCGTCGTGACTTTCGCCGCATGTAGCGCATGGCGGAGTATAATTCGGGTATGCATGAGGAGGCGGAGCAGCTGCGGAAGTCCTCGGAACAGATTGTACCTGCACAGCATTAACAATCGGCTTTGTTGTTAGCATGGGTAATAGTGTATTCATCAATGTTTGCATTTGGAGGTTGTTAGCTACGATTTGTTGTTGGAGCGTGCCAAACTTGGCGTTTATCGCTATTGCATTATCGACATCGTACATCCCCGGTGGTTTGCCTCTATTGCTTGAACTCCCGCGCCGGAAGCTATTTGCGCTATATTTTTCGATCAGATTCCAACCTTCCGTTGCGCTTAAATTGCATAAGCCTCCATTGCATGCCCCGTCAAGTAGTTGCACAGTGATATCATTATCCGATTCATGAAACCGTTGAATCAATTCGCTCTTCGTCATACCATGTTGTGGGAAGCGATTCAGAAGCGTCTTGAAACGCGTCCATACGTCGTATAAATTCTCGCCCTCCTTTTGTTTGAATACCGCAAGGTCCATTTTTAGTTTCAGCACCTTTGACGGCGGAAAGAAGTGCGTGATGAAGGTGGCGTGCATCTCATCCCAAGTGGTGATGGACCGTTCGGGTAGTAATTATACCATTCCTTGGCGTTACCTCTTAGGGAAAACGAAAATAAGTAGAGCCGAATTGTTTCAGCGCTTACTCCTTGCACTCGTATTGTGTCGGTGACGGACAGGAAGTCTCGTATGTGTCGGTAAGCGTCTGCCTCGGAGAGTCCATCGTATTGAGCTGTCGTCTGAAGCATTTGAAGTCAATCATGTTTCAGCTCAAAGTTGTTCGGGACTTGAGGAAGGACTATCGCTGAGCCGACCGACCCTACGGCGTTGTTTCTCCACAGCTCTCTCATTGGAGGCTCTCTAGCTACAAGCGGCATATCGTCACGATCTTGAGTCGCCATTTTGACTCGCCTTGCGTTTTCTCGTAGGTTATGTCGGAACGTTCTTTCAATCTCCGGGTCTCCTTCAACGATTGGTAGCGAAGGATTCCTTCGGGTCATGCAAGAGCGTTCACGTACCTAGACAACATAATAAAAACAATAATAGTAATAAGATATTTAGAATAAAAAACCAATAAAACAAATATAGTGCTAAAATAAAAATAAAAATAAATATAAGCGAGTGCTAATAATAATAAGTAAATAATAATATCTATAATATTTTTTTTAATAAAGATGATAAAATAAAATAGATAGTTTGAAGAAATAATAATAATAATAATAATAATAATAATAATAATAATAATAATAATATTAATACTAAGAAAGGTTCCTAGACCAAAAGAAATCCGATTAACCAAAAAAAAAATATTTAATAAAAATAATAACAGCGAAAAATAACAAAAAATATAAGTGAAAATAATAAGCGTAGAAATAATAATAATAATAATAATAATATAATAATAATAGAGCTAGAATAATAAACTAAAGTTCTCCAAATATCAATAGCTCCCCGGCAACGGCGCCAAAAAACTTGATCGAGCGGATCGAGTAATAAAATAAAACGAATATCGACGAACTAAATACGCTCAACAGCCAAGTGTACCTATCGAAAATACTATAGAAATGACAAATATACGAGTATCGAACCCAAATGAGCTATATACTTTAGAAAACCGTAGTTTAAATATCCTAGTAAATAATTTGGGTGTGGTAAAACTATAACACACAAATAAAGATCTGATAAATAGCGATAACAGAGTTGGGACGATTTAAAAAACGAACGTATTTGAGACTTCGAATCCCCCTAGCTCGATCGAACGACTAACAAGCTATAAATCTTAGCTAATTATTAGACCGTGAGAATTCCTATTGTATGTATACGGATTTCTACGATTGGGCGAAACTGTGCTTACTCGCTTCGACTCGTAACAACTAATCTACGTCTTAAATAGCTGGGCAAGCTTCCCTAACTTACTTAATCGCAGACCGCAATAAATAACGACGAATCCCGCTATTAGATTTGACTCTAATCCGGCGGGGTAGTTCAACCTATCTCTAGCGATGAGTTTATTCCACTCGTTTACGAGTGGTCTAATCGTCGCCCCTCTCTCGAGCGTAGCGTTTGATTTCCCAACAATTATTTCGACCACATGACATAATCAAAACAATAACATATACCGTAACCGAGTCATAATAAAAAGCATATTAATAATAAGTTCAACATACGTACGATCTCGCTAGGGTTCATCTAATCTCAAATACTACGAATTTAGCCACTCATATGAAATACTAACACAATGAGGAGCATGAATAACAAAGAAAAACACATGTTTCTTCCCTGAATTTAGGCTCAGCGGTTCGACCTTCGTTGAGGACTTTTATCGAGCAGGTGGTGGGCGTCTCAGCTTTTCCTTTTCTTACGAGTCCTTTGCGCTGTCACTACTCCTCCTACGCCCGCAACCCGTCACAACCACAGCTGCCCACGAATTAGCTCGCTACGTCCGTCTGTCAATCTCAGCTGCAATCCCGGCCCGTGCACCTGACTCGTGGTTGTTGCTCACGCGCACCCGCTCACAGCCCAAGGATCAGCCTCGTGCTCCCGATCAGCCCTACCGCCTTGTATGGCTCCGTCCTCTCCAATCCTTGCTCGTTGCTCCTCACCCCCCAAGCTCTGCTCTTCACGTTGTCCTCCCTCCTCCTTTCAGTTTAGATGCCTTTATTTATAGATGATGGAGGGGAACAAAAAATCTTCACTTTGCAGCTCAAGAACGGCTTGTGATCTTCAATTTTTTCCTTGAGCCTTGCGCTTTATATTCCTCGATCATATTTATGTGCTATGCCGTTCTTGTATGTGACGTTTTCTGTTTTGTTCTTTTTTTCTTCTTTCGTGACATGGGTGAGTGTGTACTACGTATCTCCTTTTGATTTCATTAAAGAAATCTCTAAGAAGAATGGGCTTGGGCTGTTGGGCTTTTATTGGGTAGGAACTTATGGGCTGAATATTATTCTTCGGCCCAATTATTTTTGGGCCGATATTTGGTTCGACGGTTCCTTAAATTCTTTCAAGCCCGAATATTCCCGGTTGTAGTTCTTTTTTCCAATATCTGTCAAAAATCAAATATAAACACATACGTATGATATTCGAGGAAAATTCAAATAAATAACAACCGATATTACGCTTTTACGGAGTATAAAACACGATATAAATTTCATTTATCAGTAGGACTTGAACTAAATCACGGACAGGTGTTAAAGAAGGTTTCATATTTCTGTCTCTTTCATTTAGTTCAGTTAAGTCAAAGGGGATCTCAGGCCCATGTGAGGCTTTTCTCATAGATGAATCATAATTATTTTGATACGTTGATTTAGTGACTTCTCTAAGAGAGGTTACTCCTAAACCCATGTGCTTAATATCATATATTTCTTTCTTACGAAGAACACGTGGGTTAGTGAAACCTATGCCTTCTATAGGATTATAGAACTCTATATCCTTGGGCTTGTTCAAAAATATCGTCTGTTCGGATTGTCCCCTACGCGTAACTATATTATCTAATTTCTTAATTTTAGCATATAGTTTCTTGCGTTCCTCACCTAGGAGAGCATAATAATTTTCCACCGTCAGTTTGGCAGCTTGACAGGCGTCTAGTTCTTTACTAAGCTCACTAACCTTAGCATTTGATATTTATAATTGAGCTTCTAAGTTAGTGATCTTAGTGGTAGCTTCGGTTATCTTACAATTTAGGGTGGTTTTCTCATTGAGATTTCTAACCAAGCTATTGTAGTTATTTGCGAGCCTATCTTCTAACTCCTTAATCTTTTCGCTATGCTGTCCTATTTGAGGTTGACTAGTCTCTCTAGAATGTAGGCTCTTAGTAAGTTCTTCTATTTTAGCACTAGAGCTAGCTCTGATTCGAGACTATTTATCCTCTCCTTAGACCTAGAAAGTTTATCCTCTACTTCCTTAATACTTTTCTGCTCACGTTTCATGTTAGCTTATGATTTTTGATATGAATCTAACATGGTCAATAATGTGGAATGTAGGTATACCTCTTGTGAAGAGGTGGATTCGTTTTCATCGCCGTATGATTGGCAGTTTCAGCGTCTGATTCATTGTCGAGACGGGCCATGAGGGCTAAATTCTCTTCTTCAGAACTCGACGTGTCCTCGAGCCATTGGTCTTGTTCAGCCATGAGAGCTACTCCAGCTTCCTTCTGTTTAGTCAATTGGAGCTTCTTGGAGTAGTAGTTGGCATCTCTCTTCTTCGGAAGAGTGCACTCTCTGGCAAAGTGGCCTGGCTTGCCACAATTGAAGCATTTGTTAGCCTCTTTTGGGTTCTTGACTTCGGAGCTCTCTGGTGCACGTTCTTTGTTTTTGGAGCTTGTAGTCCGAAGTCTGTTGGCTGAGGTTGAAGACTTCTTCTTGAAGTACTTCTTACTCATCATATTTCCTATTAGAGCCAACTGCTTTCCTAGAGCTTTCATGTTTGGCTCAACGTCGGAGTCCGACTCTTCTTCCAACTCTGAAGGAGAAGGAGGCCTAACGATATTTTCTTTTCTTGATTTTGAGCTCCTCTTCTCCGAGACTAAGGCAACAGTGTCTTCGATCTGTTTGCCTTTCTGCTCCTTTTGAATCTCGCTTATATCATCCTCATGTTGTGCGAGATTGTCAAACACGACATGGATATCCAACTCCTCTAGATCTTTATTCTGTCGAATTTGAGTGGATATTTTCTTCCATTCCGCGGGCCGAGAAGAGAGAAATCTGATGTTTGTCTCCATATTGGTCTTCGTGATTTCCATCTTCCTCATCTCGTTGAGAAGAGTGAGGTATCTTTGGTAGATCTCATATAGACTCTCCTCCGGCTTTGCTTTGAAGGAGTCGTAAGCGGTGAGAATGTTCGCCTTTTTGGCCTTTATGCCAACTTCCGTCCTCTGCATCATCCTATGCAGTTCATCCCACATTCCTTTAGCCGATGAAAGGCTATCAATCTGTCTATATATGTCGTTGGGGATGCCCTGCATGAGGGTATTCATGGCTACTAGATCAGCCTTAGCTCGAGCCCTCTCCTCGATTGAGTACTCCCTAGGCTCCTTCAGTCGCCTAGATGCGAGAATTTGATGGGTTACCGATTCATCACCGGGGACAATCACCCAAAACTGTGTGGGTCCCTCTTCTAGTGATTTTAGCAAATTCTCGGCTTGATCTTTTAAAGCGATGAAATTGAGGAAGCGGCTTCTCCAAACGGTATATTCGCCTCGTTGCAAAATCGGCGGACGGTTGTCATTTCCGAGAGAGTATGCATCCATTTTGTGTCGTAGTTGAGTTGTTGAAGGATCTTCGTTAAGTGTTTTGAACGTTTGAAGATGATGTAATGTGCTTCACAAGTGACAAAGTTCGTTAGTAGCGTTTGATTCGAAAAATAGTTCGAGAATTATTTTTTATTCAATCTTTAAAGTTTGATCGAAAATAATTTCGTCGAAATAGAATATAATGTGTACTGCTCTCGTGCGAGAAAGTCTGTCAGCGAAATATTTTTTCGAGCGAAATAAATTGCCCAAAATCGTTCGGTCGAGAAAAATTTCCAGATCGTGAATTTATTTCGATCGTAAAGAAACAATACGTTAGTAAGTTTCTCGACAAGTCAAAATAAATCTGTTGACTAGAAAAGTTTCTCGCGTGTAAATGATTTTTAGCTTGGTCAAACTTTAAATGTCTGACCGAAAATGTTTTTCGAGAGAAAGTGTTTACGTGTGCAAAGTCAAAATTGGTCTTCCTCGAAAAAGATTTTCGCTGAATAATGCTCGAGAAATATTTTCAACTAAAATCGTTTCAAGTGTTGACGATTCTAACCCTGGCTTCGTATTTTGACTGAGAAAAATTCTCGCGCCAAGTTTTTTCGATCGAGAAATTAATCCGATAGTAAACCTAGCGAGAAAAATTAGAACAATCGAGAAAAATCGCACAATACGATTAACACAAATTCAAGCAAAAAAAGGAATTAGACAGTGAAATTTCAGGTAATTGCTCGTAATCATTTACTAACTACGCACGAACAAGCAATTAAACACGTTATGAAGCAAAGTATGTCGAATTTGATCAAAATCAGAACGTGTTCTTCATGTTCTTCGCAAACAGTAAATCACAGAATCGATTTAATCCTAAAAAACAAAGTTCAAAACGGCTACAAATCTGATCGCAATCATCATTTAACACTTAAACGAGCACAGAAACATCAAGTTCAACTCAATTAAGCACAGAATTAAGCTATTGGATCGAAAAAAAATTCGCGCCAAACTGTTCTTCGATGAAAAGTAAACTGAAAATGATTTTCGATCCAAATCCAACAATTTTTTGTTCAAAACAGAACGAATTGGCTCTGATACCAATTGTTAGGTCCTACGATTAACAACTCTATGATCCTAGGCATGAATTCTAAGTAATTCGATGATAATGATTGACATTAAGATTCGATCGAAAAACTCAAATGAAGAACAAGAGAGAGAATTCGAGTAGAGTGAGAAAGTACTATTGTTTCTCTCTCTAGGAATTGAATTGCAAGCCTTTCTGATCAATTTCCAAAAACTTTCTCTATTGATTGCGATTGATTACAAGGTATTTATACCAAACTCACTTGGTATAAATATATAACTAGTCCTAATCTAAGGACAAATATAAGAGAAGCCCCAAAATACAAGGACAACTAATGAAATCAAGCACAATTAAAATTGATACTCTACATACTTGATGCAATTCAAGCACCATATCCGTCTATTTCTCCATTTGTTACATTTTTATAGATAGGAGTATTTAATCATGCTTACCAAGAAGCCAACAACAGTCACATGTAATATGTGGCGGCCAAAAAATAGTACACCAGTCACTAAAAAATGATCTTCATGGAATGCCTAATATGTGTCATGGAATGCCCACCAGTCACTACAAACTAATACATCAGTCTATTTCTCCATTTGTTATTTGTCCATTTTCAATATGTGTCATGGAATGCCCACCAGTCACTAAAAATAGTACAATGTCATCATGCCTAAAATCTACAGCTCAACCTATCGGACAGACCCGAAGCTACCCAAAATAGCTTAGGCTTAGCGGAATCGATTCCAAAACATCCAAAACATCGAATGGAGGAGGAATTGAAATCGGAGGGCCACCATCATCATCTTTTCCAACGTACCTGATAATAACATGCATGATGTAGAGATAGAACCAGAACCATTACCTGGGGATGCACTATCGTCGCTCAGGAACAGAGTTGCGACATCGAGCGCCAAGCAGCGACTGTTGGCGAGCAATGCAAGGCTACAGCTAAATGCAGCGACCGCTTGTCAGATAAAAACTCATGGTGATCTTAAAGTCAAATATATATACATCACTAATTGTCAACCTCTTCCCATCGTAACTTATGTAAGTAGATGATCTTCCTTGAGTTTCTGGCTTATAGAACAGGTTCTAGTCATGAATTTAAATAAGGAATTTCGACCCATTTGGAACACTGGAGATCAAGTTAATGTTATTAGCAGATAACATATACTTTCGAGGATCAAGCACCATGATGCTTGCTAACCATCTCAGCATGAAGCTAAAGACATCCCATCACAGTTGCATTATTGCAATTCGTAATAAAATCAATAAAAAGTTATTACAATGAAGAAGCTGACTAACCGAAGAATTAAACTATCATTAGATTCTGATCAGGGCCGTTTTTCAATTTTGGTGGCCCCGTCCTCGTAACAGGGTGAGGCCCTTAAACATAATCGCCAGTCGTAGGCGATATAGATCTTGGTGGCCCCGCTTTGTAATAGCAAAGTTAAAAATTTTAAAAAGGTAATGAGCCTGGCCTGACTCATATCGAAAGAATATTACATATGACGCATGTTCTGTTTTTAATAGTCATTTGTTTCACAATGATATATATTACTCTCTTTTTTTGGTAATCTACATGGATATTAGTGTTATCTAAGCAAACCTTAACATGGTATATCACAGAAATAAATACTAAATAGTAACAAATAAATGCAGCAGCATAATTAACAAATAAAGCCGTAACTCTTTTTTATTTTATCTTTTTATTTTTCTCTCACCTCACTGAATAGTTAAGTCCAGACAGATAGTCAACCACAATGACGAAGGGGGCCACATGTGAATCACTGAATTCTCAGGCGTATGCATTTTGGTCCTACTCCTAGTCCTCCTAGTACACGTTTATAGCACACAAATGATTTTTCTTTTATTTTTCTATTTACAAAGAATTATAAACATGAATTTTAAACTTAAGTGGGCCAAAAGATGTGGCCCTAACCTTTTGGAGGCCCTGTGCTGTAGCACACCTTGCTCCGGCCAAATCAGGCCCTGATTCTGATCATCTGAAGGAAGCTTGTCAAGAAAAGAGGTTAATCAGAGTTAGGCATGCCGCAGACGATCAAAGACCGAGCAGGCGAACGGATTGCGCTTCGATGAGCGAGCGAGCGTTGACATAAACCCGGGAGAGGGCAAATTGACGAGCGAAATTAACGAGCATCGAGAAACTGACAGCGAGCAGCGAACCATCAAGAGGAGTTGAGGATTTGGGGAAGGTAGGTTTTTGATCGATTTCAGCCAAAAATACTGTTAGGAAATATTTTGTAGTGTTCAATTTCATTATATTATCTTTGTTGGTTAGCTTTATTAAAATTTTGGACTAGTTCTTAGTTGGGTGAGTTCTTAGTTATTCATGTAATGGGCCTTCACAAGGGCCCAAGTATTATATACCAACTTGTGGTATAAATACTAAAACCCTAACACATAGTTAGGTGTGCTTGTGTGTGTAGATCAAATAAACAATTGTCAGAGTGAGAGAGTCTCCTCAAGAACACCACCAAGCCCCACACGCCCCGAACCTAAATCTCGATCATTCGGCGTGTTTAATCCGTCCGAAGTCGTATTGTTGGTGAAATCTCGGACCAACAATTGGTATCAGAGCCCAACGCGACCGGATTTGCGTGTTTTGAGCAAGATTTGAGTGAAAAATTGCTTGAAAAATTATTTTCGGCCATTCTCTGTTTTTGGGCGATTTCGACCTCGATTTGTTGTTTTTAGACATCCCAAAGGTTGATTATGTGTTTAGGAATGTTTTTCTGATGTTTTGGAACAAGTTTCGTCGATTTTGAGTGAGATTTGAGCGAAAACGAGCCATTTTTCTGGTAAAAGTCGCGCTGCCCATGCTCTATTCTTGGCCAAGAAATTTTCTTACCCGAGAAAATTCTTAGCCGAGAAAATTTCGCTGGCCGAGAAACTTTCACTGGCCGAGAAATTTTCTTACCCGAGAAAATTCTTAGCCGAGAAAATTTCGCAGGCCGAGAAACTTTCGCTGCCCGAGAAATTTTATCAACTTGAGAAACTTTCGCTCCCCGAGAAATTTTTCAAAACTGAAAATTTTTTTTTTCCGAGAAATTTCGCTGCTACAGCATGTGAAGCCCCGCGAAATTCTCATACACTTCACTTCATCATACATATTTTCGCATCTTCACTATTTCGCAACTACAGTGATCCAAAAATTTCAACCCCAGAAATTTCAACTTCACTTTTTCGCATCTTCACTATTTCGCATCATCACTTCACTTCCATATCACTTGAGAAAATTCAAAACTTGCGAAATTTTGCTAACTTGAAAACTCTTTCTACCTGCGAAAATTTAATACCGTTTTTAGAACAAATTTTCGCCGCGAAATTTTTGGAATACATGCGAAAAATTTGGACAACTTGCGAGATTTCTTAACATGCGAAAATTTTCCATACTTGCGAAACTTTACTCAATCTGCGAAAATTTCTCACGACATGTCACTTGCGAAAATTTTTATACATGCGAAATTTTACTCTGAATGCGCAATCTTCTTGATATGCGAAACTTTTACAGTCATGCGAAAATTTCCTCTGAATGCGAAATTTCCTTATTTTCGCGACTCACTCTCACAACGAAATTTCTCGGGACAACATTTTTCGCACATTCTCACACATCATTTTTTGCACCCCCGAGAAATTTGCACCCAACCTTTAAACTTGATCCAAACACACCTTTTAGCTTCAAATCTTGCAAAAATCACTCTTTAAAAATACACTTTTTTTTCACCAAAATTTATGGCCCACCCCTCGGATTAAATAAGGGTTGGAAATTTTTTTTCTACCAATGGAAAATTTATATCATTGGATAGGGAAAAATTTTCTAAGGCCATTGGACTTTGTCTATTTTACACTTTTGCAAATTTTCCGAAATAAATTTTTCTGGGCCAAAATTTTCGGTATAGACGACGTTTTTGTAAAATTTTGGAGGCAAATCCAAAATGCGGCAACGATCACCGTACCCAACAATCGACCTAGGACGGTAATTGGCACATTATAGAAAAAGTTTAGGTCACCCGCAAACTTTTCGGAGCGAAATTTCCAAATGCCAATTTCACACACCCAGCATGTATGGTACCCGGGTTGCTCCACATACATGACTGGTACACGATGTGAGCAACCACCCCCCGGCATGAATGGTACAAGGGTTGCTCCACATTCACTACGAGCAACCAACCCCATCATGCACGTTATACGGATTGCTCCACGTGCATGAAGGGATGTCAGAGAAGCGAGCAACCATCATGGCTTCTGTACAAATCCGTGCAAAACCTGGACCTACAAAGAAGGGTTGACAAGAGATCAACCAACCATCAGTGGGCGCGCCATCCAATCTTGATGCTTAGGCGATGTGGATCTCTTGTACCAGACTCCACCGTCCACCCACTGCCATTCATTCCACCATGGTGCGCTACATGGAGACGTCCAAAGCCACCGTGATCCTCTTTACGCCCTCACCACCACCACCACCTGACGAGTCTCAGAAGTGTCTGATCAACAGTTTTGGGCCACCCTCGTCGACATCACTCGTGGTCGTTTTTCAACGCGATCACACCACGCCACCATAGTTCCCATGGATCAGTGAAACCCCCATGATCCTAACCCAGGAACGAGCCTACCCTAGCCTCTCTAGTCTAGGTATAGGTCGCGACATCCTCCTCCACGCAAAGATCCAATCACGATCTCGGGAGGATGAAGTAAGTCGCTTGCAGGAGTTGCGAACCAACGACGACATGATCGCACTCCTCTGTCATATCTCACCACAACCCGGACCTCGCCCTTAGGTACAGGAGACGACTCGTTCGTTTCCCGAGTAGAAGTCGCGGCATCTGGTCCAACCGCGCAATTAACGTGGATAGAATCAGAGCAAACGTGGATCGATCTGCATTGATTTGATTCCAGTTTCGTTCGATTCCAAGAAAGATCAAAGGTGTTTTTGGATAAAAACCACTTTCGGGCATTTTGAACTCGTTTTGGGGTATTTCTGCTTTGTTTTTGTGTTTAAAACCTACCCCCAGATCGATTCTATGCCTAAGATGTTTTTAAAACACTTTTGGATCAGTTTGAACGAGTTTTGAGCAAGATTATAGTAAAAACTTTTCAGAAAAGGACATCTCGGCCATTTTCTGTTTTTGGTCGATTTGACCTATTTCTTGTTGTTTTTAGCTCACAAAACGGTCGATTATGTGTTTAGGGAAGAATTTATGAAGTTTAGGATCAAGTTTGAGCGATTTTGGTTGAGATTTCAAGAACGGGACGATTTTCTGGCAAAACGCGTGAAAGCAATGGAACAGTACTTAGCTCGTTCTTGACCGCGAAATTTTGTGCTTAATCGTTCAAGTCCGCGAAATTTCCATATCCGCGAAAGTTGATCCCGAGAATTTATCTTCAAAACCGCGAAACTTCTACTTATACTACATTTTTTCGCAACTGCCTACTTTCAAAACCGAGAATCTTTAAACCGCGAAACTTTCACTTACACTGCATTTTTTCGCAACTGTCTACTTCAAAAACCGAGAAACTTTCATCTGCGAAATTTGCTTACACTTCATAATCCGAGAAATTCCATATCTGAGAAAGCTTGTTCCGCGAATTTTTCTGCGAAATTTTTTCCGAGAACTTTCTAAATTCTTATATCCGAGAAACCTTATATGCGAGAAATTTCATTTCAAGAATTTATTCAAACCGCGAAATTTTCATAACTTGCGAAATTTACTTGCCAAGATTTAAAAAATTCTCAACATGCGAAATTTCTATAACTTGCGAAAGGTTCTTGCGAAGCTCTAAAAAATTCGGTTCTTGCGAAGCTCTAAAAAATTCTCAACTTGATTTCTATAACTTGCGAAAGGTTCTTGCGAAGCTCTAAAAAATTCTCAACTTGCGAAATTCTCTTGCGAAACTTTAAATCCTCAACTTACGAAATTTTTATAACTTGCGAAATTCTTCAACTTGCGAATTTTTCTAACATGTTAAAATTTTTCTAGTGTTGAAATTTTCTCGGGTTAAATCTTTCCAAACTTATTTAAGATTTGATCCTTACACTTTAGTCCTATCACCCTAGACCACTGTTGACATAAAATAATTTCTTTTCTCGCCTCAAATCTCGTTTTAAATTTCTAGAACTTCTCCTAATTTCAAGATATATTTTCTCTTCATACATTATCGACCATCACACACGCTCACTTAGTTCTAAGAAATTCTTTAAACAATTTTATTCTCAAAACTCTACACGTTAAACTCGTATTTCTCATCTCGTTCGTTACTAACTTTCTTATCAATACAAGATCAAAACCACGGACGATTCGACTGCACCAACCATGTCTACCACGGATGACATCTCAACAGTGGGCTCCGACACCAGGCCTCCGATGCTGCGACAAGGCGACTACAGCATATGGACAAACCGGTTCCTCACGTTCATCAGGAACAAAGGCGCACCACTCTCTCAATACCTTCTGGACTCCATCTTCAACGGCCCAGCACAGTTCTGGACAATCATCCCTGCGCAGCCAAACGCAAACCCTCCCATGGATGAACGCCGCACTCCAAGAGGTCCCATCAATGAGGATGAAGAGGCTCGCGTACAGGCCGATGAGACTGCCAAAGGATATCTCTTCCAGGCTATGGGAAACGAGGTCTACGCTCACATTGAGTGCTGCACAACTGCTAAGGAAATATGGGATGAGCTCGTGGCAATCATGGCAGGCACAATTGAGAGTGCTCAAGGGAGGAAATCAGCATGTCTCTCGCAGTATGAACACTTCCAGGCCTATGAAGGAGAGGAACTGCGTGACACATACCTCCGATACTTGAAGGTCATCAATGAACTCAAGAAAGCCAGGATCTCGAGAGACAAATTCGATATCAACAACCGCTTCCTTGGTAGCCTCAAACCACATTGGGGCAATGTAATCGTAATGATGATTCAGAGTAAGGACCTCTCCAACACTTCCATCCACGCTCTTTATGACAGTCTGTCTGCCTATGCTCCCTACGTGCAACCCCATTCTGCCAACACTCGAGTCGACCCACTGGCCCTCCTCTCGAACATGACCAATGAACGATCTTCCACCACTAAGACCAAAAAGAACAAAGGGAAGCTACCAGCCACTGTACCAGTCACTCCTTCAGGATCCGAAGCTGACACAGAATCTGATGAAGATGTTCGTGATCTACGCAAACAACTGGCAATGCTTACTAAGATGGTGTCAAAGAAGCTCGGAAAAAAATCCTCATCCTCCTCCAATCGCCAAAGAACCTTTAGCGGCACCAAAAGGACCACTCCCACGGAGGAAACTAAGCCGACAAAGAAAGAGGAGGAATCAGCACCCCAAAAATCTGTGAAGTGCTTTCGATGTGGAAAGTCAGGCCACTTTGCCAAGGAATGCCACGCACCACGCGTCAAGGACTCTGGCTACTACGACCGTAAGGCCAGATTGACTCGCAAAATGGAAAGTGGGAAAGTTCTTCTCACCGAAGAGGCTGAGTGGGTGAACGACACTTCAGGAGACGAGGAGCCTAAGGATGAAGATTGCTGCATGGCAAGGCTGGTCGAACAGGACGAGGACGAGGAGATGGTTGAAATCAGTGAGAACACAGCTAAGACTCCCATCAACGCTGAGTCTGAGGTACGAATCTCTCAACTCGATGATGTGTTTAATCACCGATACACCATTAACAAACCCACCATAGACGCTAAGGAATATAATGAACTTAAGCTAAAATTTGAAAACAACTATGCCTTACTTAGTCTAAAAGTAGAAGAGCTTGCATGTGCAAACGAACGTCTAATGGCCTCTGAAGCGTTAGTCAAACGTCTGCAAAGCAAGAACGAACAAAGTGAGACTAAGGTTAAGGAAACTACACTAGCCATCAGTTCATGTGAAACTTCTCGCCTCCTGACGGCCTCCCAATATGAACTGCTTACGAAGGAAAGAGTTAGACGATACCGCAAGGTGAAAGAACTTGAAGAGCAACTTCACCTTAGAAAAAAGGCCGCAAACATCTTATGCCTATTGAACCAACCAGTTGAAACAGAATTCTACGATGCCCGGATGGGAATCGGCCTGGCCAGCAACTGCGATCCAACGCCGCTAATTGTTAAAAGGTATAACATGTACAGTACATCATTCCTACAAACGAGGAAGGGTACTCCCTCGCAGCTCATGCCGTTTGTAAGATCCTCCTCCGTTGTTCTTTCGGAAGAAAAGAGGGAACAAACATTCTCTGGGCAGAAATCGCGTACGACTACACGGAATTGAATGCTAGTGATAAGACTAAAAAGCCTTCACTCTCCGAAGACATCAAGTCTCAGTTCTCAACCGAAGAACAGGAAATCGCTCTCCGAGAAGCACTTTCTCGCATCTATGTCCCAGAGAAACTTCTGATCATAGCAGAACTAGAACGAACCATAGATGTAGAGCGGAAAGCCTTTGCAAAAGAATGAGAAGATCTACTTTACAAAATCTTTACCCTAGAACAATCTCACAATACGAACAAACCTTCTACGTCGAGTCAAGTACCCGATTCTCAAACATGTAAATGTAAGAGGACGGCGAAGATGACTCCTGAAGCTGACACATATTCTAACACTAACTTGCGTACTCTTATGAATATAGGGAATGTGAGTTCGTCATCTCTGGAAGGGAGTTCGTATCAAATAAAGGAGAATCCGCTCTTCGATGACAAGAAGAAAAGACCATCCTATATTCATCTTTCCTCTCTATGTACTGAATCCCAATGTCCTAAGGTCGTAGACAATTATGTTGCCAAAACTTATCCTTCTTTTAACAAGCTTATGTCTATGTGCTGCTGCGATGATTTCGTTCTCCCACGCTTTCATGAATATGACACACATGAACACGCAACACTTCGACCACGCAAGTGAACCTCCTCTACGACGTCTTTGAAATCTCCCATCTCGCCTAAACCTAAGGTTAAGCGTAAACGTCTCTCGTCGTCAAACGCAAACTCACCGACTACGCGCAAGCCAAAGGCGACCAAAACCGAAGCACGAAAACAACAACCACATTCCCCACGCCGCTACATGTATAAGGCACCATACATGCAAGCACAAGTTAGGAAAATATGGGTTAGAAAGACCATAGTCCCGCATCATCAAACAACTGACAAAGGGAAAGCTAAACTAGAACCGACACAATCTGATTTAGAAACCACATTTCCCTTTAAGCGCATGAAAATTTTACTTGTATCACAAGAAGGTCCCGTCCGTAAACGGGGACCCAACATTTGCTGATGATTGCAGGTCTGTCATGTGTGGTATCTAGACTCGGGTTGCTCCACACACATGACGGGGAACAAGGAGCTGTTGAGCAACTTCTCCGAGCGCTATCTCGGAAGGGTCTCCTTCGGAAACAGTCAAATGGCGCCAATTCTCGGAACTGGTGATCTCGTCCATGACAAACTGACGATTAAGGGCATCTCTTACGTCGAGGGTTTGAGCTACAATCTCTTCAGCATTGGTCGTTTCTGCGACAAAGGATATAAGGTTCTCTTCGAATCTGACATCTGCAGCATTATAGATGCCTCGGGACAACCTCTTCTTTCTGGAACACGCACGTCTCACCTCTACGTACTCAATCTTACGACCTCTCGACCAATATGCCTTCTCTCTCGAGCCGCACCAAAGTTGAATGATCTATGGCACAGACGTCTTTCACATCTCAATTTCAAGACCATCAACAAACTACGTCAGAATAAACTCGTCAACGGTCTACCCCAACTGACATATCATAAGGAACACCTCTGCTCTGCATGTGAATTGGGGAAGATGAAGCGATCGTCTCACATCTCCAAGGAAACACCGTCCTCTAAGCTAATCCTAGAACTCTTGCACATGGATCTATGTGGCCCAATGCCTAAGGCTACACTCGGAGGAAGACGGTACATTCTTGTGATTGTCGACGATTTTTCACGCTACACGTGGACGAAACTCATTCGTACAAAGGATGAAGTTCCTGATATAATCGTCGAGTTTGTTGTTACGTCCCAAACTCTTCATCAACAGAAGGTTCGGATTATCAGAACTGACAACGGAACTGAGTTTAAGAACAAGAAGCTCAGTGATTTCTATGCCACTCAGGGCATCACCCAGCAGTTCTCAGCTGTGAAGACACCGGAACAGAATGGTGTCGTTGAGCGTAAAAATAGGACATTAGTTGAAGCAGCTAGGACTCTCCTCATCCAATCCGGTCTTCCTCATTCTCTTTGGGGCGAAGCTATTCAAACGGCTTGTTACACACAAAACCGGGCTTCAATCCACAAGAGATTCAACCGCACCCCATACGAGATGCTGAATAACCGTCGTATCCCAGATATATCTTATCTAAGGGTCTTCGGTTGTCGATGTTTTGTGGCCAACCATGTCTACCACGGATGACATATCAACAGTGGGCTCCGACACCAGGCCTCCGATGCTGCGACAAGGCGACTACAGCATATGGACAAACCGGTTCCTCACGTTCATCAGGAACAAAGGCGCACCACTCTCTCAATACCTTCTGGACTCCATCTTCAACGGCCCAGCATCTGGACAATCATCCCTGCGCAGCCAAACGCAAACCCTCCCATGGATGAACGCCGCACTCCAAGAGGTCCCATCAATGAGGATGAAGAGGCTCGCGTACAGGCCGATGAGACTGCCAAAGGATATCTCTTCCAGGCTATGGGAAACGAGGTCTACGCTCACATTGAGTGCTGCACAACTGCTAAGGAAATATGGGATGAGCTCGTGGCAATCATGGCAGGCACAATTGAGAGTGCTCAAGGGAGGAAATCAGCATGTCTCTCGCAGTATGAACACTTCCAGGCCTATGAAGGAGAGGAACTGCGTGACACATACCTCCGATACTTGAAGGTCATCAATGAACTCAAGAAAGCCAGGATCTCGAGAGACAAATTCGATATCAACAACCGCTTCCTTGGTAGCCTCAAACCACATTGGGGCAATGTAATCGTAATGATGATTCAGAGTAAGGACCTCTCCAACACTTCCATCCACGCTCTTTATGACAGTCTGTCTGCCTACGCTCCCTACGTGCAACCCCATTCTGCCAATACTCGAGTCGACCCACTGGCCCTCCTCTCGAACATGACCAATGAACGATCTTCCACCACTAAGACCAAACAGAACAAAGGGAAGCTACCAGCCACTGTACCAGTCACTCCTTCAGGATCCGAAGCTGACACAGAATCTGATGAAGATGTTCGTGATCTACGCAAACAACTGGCAATGCTTACTAAGATGGTGTGAAAGAAGCTCGGAAAAAAATCCTCATCCTCCTCCAATCGCCAAAGAACCTTTAGCGGCACCAAAAGGACCACTCCCACGGAGGAAACTAAGCCGACAAAGAAAGAGGAGGAATCAGCACCCCAAAAATCTGTGAAGTGCTTTCGATGTGGAAAGTCAGGCCACTTTGCCAAGGAATGCCACGCACCACGCGTCAAGGACTCTGGCTACTACGACCGTAAGGCCAGATTGACTCGCAAAATGGAAAGTGGGAAAGTTCTTCTCACCGAAGAGGCTGAGTGGGTGAACGACACTTCAGGAGACGAGGAGCCTAAGGATGAAGATTGCTGCATGGCAAGGCTGGTCGAACAGGACGAGGACGAGGAGATGGTTGAAATCAGTGAGAACACAGCTAAGACTCCCATCAACGCTGAGTCTGAGGTACGAATCTCTCAACTCGATGATGTGTTTAATCACCGATACACCATTAACAAACCCACCATAGACGCTAAGGAATATAATGAACTTAAGCTAAAATTTGAAAACAACTATGCCTTACTTAGTCTAAAAGTAGAAGAGCTTGCATGTGCAAACGAACGTCTAATGGCCTCTGAAGCGTTAGTCAAACGTCTGCAAAGCAAGAACGAACAAAGTGAGACTAAGGTTAAGGAAACTACACTAGCCATCAGTTCATGTGAAACTTCTCGCCTCCTGACGGCCTCCCAATATGAACTGCTTACGAAAGAAAGAGTTAGACGATACCGCAAGGTGAAAGAACTTGAAGAGCAACTTCACCTTAGAAAAAAGGCCGCAAACATCTTATGCCTATTGAACCAACCAGTTGAAACAGAATTCTACGATGCCCGGATGGGAATCGGCCTGGCCAGCAACTGCGATCCAACGCCGCTAATTGTTAAAAGGTATAACATGTACAGTACATCATTCCTACAAACGAGGAAGGGTACTCCCTCGCAGCTCATGCCGTTTGTAAGATCCTCCTCCGTTGTTCTTTCGGAAGAAAAGAGGGAACAAAACATTCTCTGGGCAGAAATCGCGTACGACTACACGGAATTGAATGCTAGTGATAAGACTAAAAAGCCTTCACTCTCCGAAGACATCAAGTCTCAGTTCTCAACCGAAGAACAGGAAATCGCTCTCCGAGAAGCACTTTCTCGCATCTATGTCCCAGAGAAACTTCTGATCATAGCAGAACTAGAACGAACCATAGATGTAGAGCGGAAAGCCTTTGCAAAAGAATGAGAAGATCTACTTTACAAAATCTTTACCCTAGAACAATCTCACAATACGAACAAACCTTCTACGTCGAGTCAAGTACCCGATTCTCAAACATGTAAATGTAAGAGGACGGCGAAGATGACTCCTGAAGCTGACACATATTCTAACACTAACTCGCGTACTCTTATGAATATAGGGAATGTGAGTTCGTCATCTCTGGAAGGGAGTTCGTATCAAATAAAGGAGAATCCGCTCTTCGATGACAAGAAGAAAAGACCATCCTATATTCATCTTTCCTCTCTATGTACTGAATCCCAATGTCCTAAGGTCGTAGACAATTATGTTGCCAAAACTTATCCTTCTTTTAACAAGCTTATGTCTATGTGCTGCTGCGATGATTTCGTTCTCCCACGCTTTCATGAATATGACACACATGAACACGCAACACTTCGACCACGCAAGTGAACCTCCTCTACGACGTCTTTGAAATCTCCCATCTCGCCTAAACCTAAGGTTAAGCGTAAACGTCTCTCGTCGTCAAACGCAAACTCACCGACTACGCGCAAGCCAAAGGCGACCAAAACCGAAGCACGAAAACAACAACCACATTCCCCACGCCGCTACATGTATAAGGCACCATACATGCAAGCACAAGTTAGGAAAATATGGGTTAGAAAGACCATAGTCCCGCATCATCAAACAACTGACAAAGGGAAAGCTAAACTAGAACCGACACAATCTGATTTAGAAACCACATTTCCCTTTAAGCGCATGAAAATTTTACTTGTATCACAAGAAGGTCCCGTCCGTAAACGGGGACCCAACATTTGCTGATGATTGCAGGTCTGTCATGTGTGGTATCTAGACTCGGGTTGCTCCACACACATGACGGGGAACAAGGAGCTATTGAGCAACTTCTCCGAGCGCTATCTCGGAAGGGTCTCCTTCGGAAACAGTCAAATGGCGCCAATTCTCGGAACTGGTGATCTCGTCCATGACAAACTGACGATTAAGGGCATCTCTTACGTCGAGGGTTTGAGCTACAATCTCTTCAGCATTGGTCGTTTCTGCGACAAAGGATATAAGGTTCTCTTCGAATCTGACATCTGCAGCATTATAGATGCCTCGGGACAACCTCTTCTTTCTGGAACACGCACGTCTCACCTCTACGTACTCAATCTTACGACCTCTCGACCAATATGCCTTCTCTCTCGAGCCGCACCAAAGTTGAATGATCTATGGCACAGACGTCTTTCACATCTCAATTTCAAGACCATCAACAAACTACGTCAGAATAAACTCGTCAACGGTCTACCCCAACTGACATATCATAAGGAACACCTCTGCTCTGCATGTGAATTGGGGAAGATGAAGCGATCGTCTCACATCTCCAAGGAAACACCGTCCTCTAAGCTAATCCTAGAACTCTTGCACATGGATCTATGTGGCCCAATGCCTACGGCTACACTCGGAGGAAGACGGTACATTCTTGTGATTGTCGACGATTTTTCACGCTACACGTGGACGAAACTCATTCGTACAAAGGATGAAGTTCCTGATATAATCGTCGAGTTTGTTGTTACGTCCCAAACTCTTCATCAACAGAAGGTTCGGATTATCAGAACTGACAACGGAACTGAGTTTAAGAACAAGAAGCTCAGTGATTTCTATGCCACTCAGGGCATCACCCAGCAGTTCTCAGCTGTGAAGACACCGGAACAGAATGGTGTCGTTGAGCGTAAAAATAGGACATTAGTTGAAGCAGCTAGGACTCTCCTCATCCAATCCGGTCTTCCTCATTCTCTTTGGGGCGAAGCTATTCAAACGGCTTGTTACACACAAAACCGGGCTTCAATCCACAAGAGATTCAACCGCACCCCATACGAGATGCTGAATAACCGTCGTATCCCAGATATATCTTATCTAAGGGTCTTCGGTTGTCGATGTTTTGTGGCCAATGATCGCCGACATCTTGGAAAGCTTGATCCAAAAGCAATTGAAGGCATCTTTGTTGGATATTCGCTGAACTCAAAGTCATACAGAGTCTATCTTAGAGAGAAACGATCAGTAATAGAAAGTACAAATGTTACATTTGACGAAAGCGAAGACGACCTCATGGCTTCTGCTCATATCAGACCAGAACCAGGTCTTCTACAGTCGTTGACAAAAGGTCAACCTTCAATGGCGGGAACTTCCTCATCTGAGGGCAATTCTGGTGAACTGGATCTCGATCTGCTTTTCGAGTACTTCTACCCAGTCCCCAAGACTCCCGCCGCCACCACTCAACCTACCGCTGCACCCACTCCATCAATACCACCAGTTATCGGCAATGACGTCGTCCCTCCAAACTTGGATGCGCTCAATCTCAACGAAGACGACATTTTACCCAACCCTGGGAACGTTGTAGATCCTGATGCTGAACCTTCTCAGTCTACTACGATCGAGATCTCTTCTTCGGACACCGGACCCCAATCCAATGAGCCTCCGACCGATACAAATGCGGCCAGCTCCTCTCAGACCAATGTACCACTTTGGGCTCGCTCTCATCCTTCAGATCAGATTATTGGGGATCCCACATCTGGTGTTTCAACACGTTCGGCTACGATGAATGAAAGTCTGTTCGCATGCTATCTCAGTCAAGTCGAACCATCACGAGTAGCTGAAGCTCTCATCGATCCTGATTGGCTGATTGCAATGCAGGAGGAAATAAATCAGTTTGAACGTTTACAAGTTTGGGAACTCGTACCACGACCTCACAATAGATCCATTATCGGCACAAAGTGGATCTTCAAGAACAAAAAAGATGAAGACGGTGTTGTCATCCGCAATAAAGCAAGACTTGTGGCTAAGGGGTACAACCAACAAGAAGGCATCGACTACGATGAAACTTTTGCCCCAGTTGCCAGGATCGAAGCCATACGAATTTTTCTTGCCTTTGCTGCTCACAAGAACTTTAAAGTCTACCAAATGGACGTAAAGACTGCATTTCTGAATGGGTTTCTCAAGGAAGAAGTGTACGTTGATCAACCTGAAGGGTTCTTGAGCGAAGAGTTTCCTCATCACGTATATCGACTCTACAAGGTACTCTACGGACTAAAACAGGCTCCCCGAGCTTGGTATGACGTCCTTTCAGACTTCCTTGTTCAGTCTGGATTCAAGAAAGGATCTCTGGATACAACTCTCTTTACCAAGCGGAGTGGCCCGAACATCATGATTGTACAGATTTATGTCGATGACATCATTTTTGGATCGACTGAACCACAACTGTGTGAAGAGTTCGCAGAATTGATGAAGGAGAAGTTCGAAATGAGTATGATGGGCGAGCTGAATTTCTTTCTTGGTCTTCAAGTTAAGCAACTCCCCGACGGAATCTTCATCAATCAGTCCAAATACATCCATGACATCCTCGAGAAATATGGAATGAAGGATGCAAAGACTGCTGCTACACCTATGTCACCCTCTGGCCGACCCGACGCAGACCCATCTGGTGCTCCCGTTGATCAAACCGTGT
Organism: Craterostigma plantagineum; assembly: GCA_027422505.1. Lineage (NCBI taxonomy): Eukaryota > Viridiplantae > Streptophyta > Magnoliopsida > Lamiales > Linderniaceae > Craterostigma > Craterostigma plantagineum. Next base: position 30,898 of record JAPQWV010003530.1, read on the forward strand.
ATCGAGGGATAATAGGCTCTCTTTTGTACCTCACTGCTAGTCGACCGGATATTGTTCTCTCGACAGGAATCTGCGCTCGTTTCCAGGCAACACCGAAGGAATCCCATCTCACTGCTGTCAAAAGGATTCTCCGCTGTCTCAAAGGAACACCCAATCTGGGTTTGTGGTACCCCACTCGATCGGACTTCAAACTGGTTGGATTCTCTGACTCGGATTATGCAGGATGCAAGATGGACCGAAAAAGCACCTCTGGAGCCGCACACTTCTTGGGCGGTAAACTCGTAAGTTGGTCGTCTCGAAAACAAAACTGTGTCTCAACTTCGTCGACGGAGGCAGAATATGTCGCCGCCGCTAGTTGCTGTTCACAGCTTTTGTGGACGAGAACCCAACTACGAGATTTTAATTTTCATGTTGATAAAATTCCCATCTATTGTGACTCAAAAAGTGCTATTGCGATGACGAGTAATCCGGTACATCACTCGAGAACGAACACATAGATATTCGTCACCACTTCATCAAAGAACATGTCGAACAAAGGACAATTGAATTGCACTACGTCACAACCGAAGATCAACTTGCCGACATTTTCACAAAACCGTTGGGTGTCAAACGATTCCAACACCTAGTGACTATGTTGGGCATGTTGAATATTCAGTTGTGATCAATCGACCCTACATGAACTTTGATATAGTGTACATATTTCCTTTTCCACTTCACTCCATTTTCTATGTGTCTTCTGAATTATGTCTTTTCAGGGGGAGCTTTCGATTAAGGGGAGCGTCTGATTTTTCCATTACTTAAAAAAAAAAGCGGAGTTTTAGATTAAGGGGGAGTTTCTGATTTCGCCTTTATAAAATAAATTTTTGGGTTGAAATTTTAAAGGTTGGTCAAATTGAGTCAAAATTGGACTGATTAAAATATTTTGGGTTGAATTTTAAATTTCTGATCAAACATGGTCAAAATTGGACCAATTGAACTTCAAATTGGACCCAATTTTGACCAAGCCCGCGAAAATCAGATCTGAACCCAGCTTTGACCAAGCCCACGAATTTCGGCCCATTTACACAAAATTTCGCATGAACAGTGACTAAAACCCCTAAAACCCCAAAACCCTTAACGTTGTTCACAATCCTAAAATTCCCGAGAAATTTCAAAATTTTGCAACCCCTTCTTTCGAAAATTTCGCAACTCCTCGCATCGTCGTCGTCTCAAATCTGCTTCCAAAATCTGTTTCCTGCTAACTCCATTGTCGCAAATCAGCTTTTCGGTATGAATACACCTCAAATAAATCAATTTCCGTTCATTTTATCCTGTTTTGCCCCGTATTAATTAAATCCGTTAGGTTAGAATTAATTTTTCGCGGCCTCTGAATCGAACGCTTGTTAGATTTTTGATGTTTTATAACCCCAAATGTACACTGCCCATCTAATTACGAGTCGATTGAGTCCAAATTATTGCAGTTTGGTTGAGATTTGAGTAGGTCTAAGGCTAAAAATCATTGCGTCGTTGCGCACGTTGTCGCACTGTGTTCTTCACCGCGAAAATTCTCAAAAAAAAATTGCTTTAAACGCTAAATTTCGCTGCTAAAGTGAGCAAAGTTCCGCGAAAATTTTTCCGAGAAATTTCTTACGTTGAAATTTTCGCTGCAACAGTGACTAAGAAACTGCGAAACTTTCGCCCGAGAATTTACATGTGTTAAATTTTTTTTTTTTCGCTGCTACAGCATGTTAAGTCCCGCGAAAGTTTATCTGAGAAAATCTTTTTCCCTCATGACAAAACTTTCTCTGCTACAGTGAGTTTAGCCCCGCGAAATTCTAATACACTTCACTTCACATTACATCTTTTCGCATCTTCACTTTTTCGCAACCACAGTGAAACACAAAAATTTCTCAATACACAAAGCCTTTTCCTTCCGCGAAACTTTCATAACACATGCGAAAATTTTCATTATATGCGAATAATTTGGACAACTTACGAGATTTCTTAACTTGCGAAAATTTCCCATACTTGCGAAATTTCACTCAGTCTGCGAAAATTTCTAACAAACATGTTTATGTGCTATAACTTGCGAAAATTTTCCATACTTGCGAAATTTCACTCAGTCTGCGAAAATTTCTAACAAACATGTTTATGTGCTATCACTTGCGAAAAATTTTCATACTTGCGAAATTTCACTCAGTCTGCGAAAATTTCTAACAAACATGCTTATGTGCTATCACTTGCGAACATTTCCTACTACATGCGAAAAGTTTCTCTATGCGAAAATTTCTACATGCGAACCTTTACACTTAGCAAATTTTCATGCGAAAAGTTACACTTAGCATTCTACATGCGAAAAGTTACACTTAGCATTCTACATGCAAAAAGTTACACTTAGCGAATTTTCATTACATGCGAACCTTTACACAACATGCGAAAATTTTCTCTATCTGTGAAACTCTTCCTTGATATGCGAATTTCCCATCACACAATATGCAAAAAATTTCTTGACATGTCTATGTGTTATACCTAGCGCATTTTCTCATCTCACATGCACGCCCTCAAGTCAGAAATTTTCTAAGTATTGGAGAAATTTCGTTTAAAAAATTGTCGATGTTTTCGTTTACAATTTGAGGCTACTGTCATTGTTTCATCCACAATATTTATGTACATACGAGCTAATCATATTACAATTACTGTCGAGTACAGATATGACTAACAAAGATCAAGCCACGCTTGAAGCACTTGAGGCGGCTGCCATCCAAAGGGACGTCGCTCGCATCGAGCTCAACACGCGTACCTATGTCCCACCACCCGACCAAATCTTCCCCCTCAGTCAATGGACGGCCCTGATTCCCAACAACTACATGGTGGACTTGGCCAGCTTTCGATGTGATGCCCCCGTCATTGTAGAAATCCTCAAAGGGCACCCACTTTGCCACGCCCTCACACATGGCGAGCCAGAAGCACAGGTGTATCTTCAACAATTCTGGCATACGCTGCAGATAGCTGGACCACTCCATCTTGCCAAAACCTTATCCGCCAACATTGATCAAGAAACGGTGGTCCTCACTCGCAAAATAGTACAAGAAGTACTTCAACTTCCTGTCTACTCTCCCTACGATCCACTACCGACGCACGAACAACTCATTGAAGACATTGACAGACTGGGCTATCAACCAGATAACAAGAAGAAGAAGGGCCCACTTGTCCTCAGTGAAGTCACCACCCGCAATCTACCTCAACCATGGCGAACACTGTACCTGCTGGTGAACAAATGCATGTCAGGGAAGCATGCTGGTCAGGACCGCGACAACTTTCAAATTCTCACCATCCTCACCGGCATCGCCTACAACCGCAAGTACAACTACGCCGACATAATCTGGATGGATCTCGTCTCAATGATCCAACGTCGTGACCGAGAAATCGCCAAGGGAGTCACAAATCGCTTCGTTCCTTACATGCGGTGGCTCCCAGCTCTCATCAAACACTTCCGCTTGCACTCCACCAACATACGCATCCGGCCGGCAGCGGAACACTTCATCATCCCAACTGTCGAGAAGTTCGCCAAGAAAAACACTCCGGCGAAGGATCGACACGCCATGATAATTCCGGACGAAGTGCTCGCCTACGCAGACCAGACAAATCCGCACGTCCGTGAATATCGAGCCACAACCGCCACATTCCGCGAAAGCCCCGACCTCTAACTACTGTCCCTACGGCGCAGATCAACCCCACTGCGCCTATCCCCGGGACTAGCCAAACCCCCACCACCACCTCCAAAAAGTCATCGAGTCGCGCCGCATCCTCTTCCACCCGCGTTCCGAAAAAACGGTCGCGTGAGGATGACGTAAGCCGCCCCACGGAGCGTCGATCGAAACAAAAACACGATCGACCTCCTCAGCCACAAATAAGCCGAGCCGAACCAATAGGTACAGGAGGTGATGTGTTCACCTCCCGAGTAGAAGACGTGGCATCTGGCTCAACCACGCAAACGACCCCACCAACCCACTTATCTTCCTCTCTACAGGAAGATATTTCATTCCACGAGGAGCCACGTATGCCATCGACATCCCACTTGGAGATGGTCGATGTTGAAACAAGCAGTCCTCGCCTCAGACTGCATCCTCTTCATGCACATCGAGTATAGTGCCCTCACACCCCATAATTTCACACGTTTCTAGGACACATACACCTTCTACCGCACCACAAAATCTTCGTGACTCTGTCAGAACGCTCGGTGATGTCTCTGTGACTGAGAGCGGAAGACCTAGCACGGCCAACATCACAACAACCGTGAGCCTAGGCCATCATTCGATTGAGTCTGTCTCATCGATGATGCCAACGAGAAGTCTGAGTGACCCCGTCTTTTCCCGTCCTGTGCAAACGGGCGGCCGATCGGCTATATTCTCCGATTCGGTGTCAGTTGGATTTCTTCGTGATTCCAACTTGTTAGATTTACCTTACTTCGTCACCGAGACTGCGCTAGAGACACGTCTTCAAGAGTTTTCAAAGACTCTTGAGGCGTCGATTCTCGATCGAGTCTACGCGCGTCTCGAGGCGTCCACCGTCGACAAAGGCAAAGGTGTGGCCCCGGAGACGCCACCACCAATGCAACACACGGACGCAGACGCTGTTCTCTCCTCCCTCTCCGCCAAGGAGCTCTTCTACATCCTCCGAGCCAGATTTGACTCCATGACGGAGCTTGATGAGGAAGAACAGCAGATGAAGCGAATAATGACTCAACCACTGACTTGCCGTGTTCAAGGCGAGTCTAGCCGGATCAGGCGCGACGATCAAGACGATGATCAAGATCGCCGCGAGGGGGAGAATAGGCAGCACGGCTCACAGTCCCAAGGACTCATGCAATCAACGCCGCCCTCCTCCTCTGGACCTGAAACGACACCCGCAACAGAAACCTCACACCTCACTAGCCAAAAATCCCACCTTATCTACCCTGAGCCACTAGCCAAATCACCCTCACCACAACCCACTACCGTCTCCGAAACTCTAATCGTCACATCGGCGTTAGAGACCAACCCCACACCTTCTCCGCTCGCCACCACGGAACCTCTAACTGTCACATCGACGTTAGAGGCCACCACCACATCTACACCCCCCGTTACCCAAATCATCCTCGCCAAAACCATCACCTCAACCGAACCACCAGAATCCCCACCACAACCTTCCCCACAATCCACAAATTCCTCCGACGCAACACCCTCGCCACCAACATAGCCATACCCCTCTCAACATCGATTCCGACCTGGCTTCCGAGGACGTCCACTGCGCACAGAACGAGATCGAAGCTTACATCTTCAACGATGAATGGCTATACACGCCCGCCGATGCAGTAGCAGCCAGGAAGCTGGTGGAAAATGCTCGACGTCTACTAAAGGAAGCCTCACTCACGCTAGTCAACACCCGCAGACGACGAGAACGGAGAGGAGTACGATGCTGAACCTGCCGAGCTCGAGAACATCCTACAATTCCAAGCGCAGCAAACCGAGGCACCTGCTGCTCAAACGGATGTGCCCACGGTGGACATACCGGAAGCACCGTGGGAAAACAAAAAGATAACCGCGCCATTTCAAGAAGAGATCAGGAAGAGGATCTGGCGGCGCAAGGAGCAGATCATCACAACCTTCGACGAGTATGAGCTGATGAACATCCAAAATTGGAGCGAGGAAAAGAAGAAGCTTTATCGATGGAGCCTTCTTTGCAACAAGTGCACAAAGAGGACGCTATCCGATGAGGAAAACATCGCTCAGGAAATGAATCGGGCCCCCATCTGCAAAGTCACTGACCTCCGCCAAGAATCGAAAGGACCTGTCCATTACCCAGTGTTCACAGTAATGAGGCAGGATGAGAGCTACAGTGAAGTCAGTGAGGCGGACTTCAAGTTTCTGCGCTTGGGTGACCTATACAGCATGCTGGAATCCATGAAACAGTTCAGACTCGTCCTCAGAAGTTCTGGACATCTCGTGCGTGCTGAACCGGTCACCATGGGATATGTGGCTCTCAAGCGCCACATGCTCCGACAGGTCAGATTCTTCGCCACCCACGATCTGCAGATGGCGGTAGAGCACAACCTGAAGAAGGTGAATCTGACTCGCCCATCTTTCAAGAACACGGACGACTACCGAGAAGGCGATGTTATCGACGGAGACGACCCGGCGGTCGCCTACTCGAACTACAAGAGAAAGATGAGGCTGCTGCGCTGTTCCGAAGTGGCAAAGTTCTCGGATGGACGCTCACCATCATCCAAGACAAACTCATGAGGATTTGCCGCATCCTTTCGGAAGAAGATCCTCTCTGCCGATCCAAGTTCGCGAAGCTCATTGACGCTATAGCTGATCGAATGGTACTTCGAAGGAATCTTCGCGCCTTCGAGTTCAAGCTAGGGCTTCGCGATACACTCACACGCTAATCCACCATCCCAATGCCCAAGATCCAAGACTCCCCACAATTGACACAAAGGGGAGATTGTTAGGATATTTAGTGATTGTGTCAATAGTTTAAGTCTTGGGATTTATATTGTAATTGTCCTTTAGCTTGGGCTTTGGACTAGAATGTAATTACTTAAGTTTTGGTGTTTGGGCCTTAATATACCTAGGGTTAAGGTGGTATATAAGGTGTTACCAACACCATTTGAAAGCTAATCAAAGATCAAAAGGCTAACCCAAGTTTTCACACACTACACACACTATAAGGTGAGAAAGTCTCCCTTTTCATTCCATCAAAGCCCCTTTGATTCCTTGTTTGGTGCATTCGGGACCAACAAATACTACTATGTTTAACAACTTTATTTAGCTAATAAATGTATCTAAAAACATGTAAAAATAAAATACCTTAAAATATATTTGATGATAGGTGAAATACTTATTCTTGATTTGGCAAGAGAAAAAAAAATAATTTGGAAAGTTATAGTGTGAATCGTAACAATCATAAATAGCTTTTTTATTTTTCAAGCGTTCTTCATCAAATATGGGGGTTGTAAGAGGCGAGTGTGTGAATAGTAGCAGCTTTTTAGGTTGTTGGCGAAATTGTAATTAAAGTGAAATTTACCAAACAGTGACTATGTATTACTCATCTTGAGATATTTTACTTGATAAATAAGGATAATTTAAATTTGATTGATGTCAGCAATAGCAGATCAGCTTCCATTTACCGCAAAATATACCTAGTTTGAATTAATTGAAAAGTATTTCTCCTCTACTAACCATAAAATAAATAAAGTGTAATCTACACATAAATACTTACTTGAATAAAAACTTACAAATCAGTACCTATGTCAGAAATTTTTACATATAGTTACTCGACTTACTGTTTGTACCAGTTTATGTGTAAAGAACGTATTGCTATGTGTGCATAGTGTACCATGTCACGCCTTTATACGGTACCCTATACAGTTTCTATATGGTACCTGTGCTAGTACGGCGTACCTGCGGTGGGATCAGGTACCTATGTGCAAAAAAATTATTCTGTTAGGTACCTGCATATAAAATACTGGCATGGTACTAAATTACAAGTTTTTTTTGCAGAGGGGGTATTTATGAGTAAAGACACCAATAACTAATGGTAAAATTAATATTTTGTTACATCAAATCCATGTATAAAGTTAATCGGCTTAGTTAACTGATGATAAGATCGAGCTTGAAGTTACGTACGGTGCACGTGCAAGGATTGTTTTAATGCATGTTAATTGTTACTTGATCAAGTTTTTTTTATTAGCAAAATTTGGTATAAAAAATCCACCTTATTGAATTTTTTTTCTAAAATAAACCCATGATCAAATATTTAATAATAAACCCAACTATAATATGTATCTTCTCAAATTAGGCCCATGTTGTTTAACCTATTTTTTTCAACTTTTAAATAACCAAGAGGCGTCTCATTTGTAACATATAACGACCAATAGAGACGACGGCTTGGATAGGAGCACAAATGAATTACCAGGGGTCCAACCAAAAGAAATAAGCACTTATGGTAAAAACAAAAGGCAACAACATCAAGGATCACAAAACATTTCAAACCAATTCTTGCTGAAGACAGCAACAACTCCAAGACACCACCACATAGCCACTGGATAGAATCCCTAGTAATCTGGTCATTGTCATACTTCACCAAGCCGTTGAAACCAAAACATGCTTGACGTTGGTGATCCTCCACGGAAGACCCTACAAAGCTTGCTACCACACAAGCCAAAGCGAAACCTGAAAACCCATTATATAACCAATCGACAAACAACCAAAAACTAAGACCATTCTGAGATAGCCTGCCTGACCGTATCATATTCTAATTTCCTCTCTCCTTTGAAATAAGTTCCTTGTTTTCTGTAACGACCCGTCCCATACCGGGCGTCACTGTAGCATCGGTCCCTATTGGGACACGTGGGTTTGGGCCCACCACACTCCGACTATTAGTCTGGCCCCAATGTACCACCATTTAACCTTTCAGCGTGCTTCGTCCTTGCTCACATGCACCATGGGCAAACTTCCCAGGGGGTCACCCATACCAAGATTGCTTCAGGTCAAGCACGCTTAACTTTGAAGTTTTTTCGGATGGACTCCCGAAAAGGTAGGTCGACCTTGGTGATATGAGTAGTACTACCAATTATCTTATATGATTCTTAGCCTGACACGCCCATACATTGACAGTCTCAGGATCCCCTCTCATTCGGGTATCGGATCAGTTCGTTCATATACCCCTTCGCCTAGAAGCCTGCCTCCAGGAGTCGCTCCTTGTTCGTGCACCTCTCTGGCACCGGCGATCACTCCCCGCCCTCATCGGCCCCGGGCATCACATGCCCACCAGCTTTCGCCTCGTTCATCCCCGAACCAGCGCCGTACTGCGAGAGGTTGTGCTATGATATTACCTGTAACGACCCGTCCCATACCGGGCATCACTATAGCAACGGTCCCTATCGGGACACGTGGGTTTGGGCCCACCACACTCCGACTGATAGTCTGGCCCCACTGTACCACCATTTACCTTTCAGCGTGCTGCGTCCTCGTTCACATGCACCCTGGGCAAAGTTCCCAGGGGGTCACCCATCCCATGATTGCTTCAAATCAAGCACGCTTAACTTTGAAGTTCTTTCGGATGGACTCCCGAAAAGGTAGGTTGACCTTGGTGATATGAGTAGTACTATCAATTCTCTTATACGATTCTTAGCCTGCACGCCCCTACATTGCCAGTCTCAGGATCCCCTCTCATTCGGGTGTCGGATCAGTTCGTTCATATACCCTTTCGCTAGAAGCCTGCCAGGAGCCGCTCCTTGTTCGTGCACCTCTCTGGCACCGGCGATCACTCCTCGCCCTCATCAGCCCCGGGCGTCACATTTCCACAACATCCGTAGGATGTACA